>CAIGRO010140553.1:0-16496 GCA_903798355.1 Fraxinus baroniana | reverse complement strand
GCTCGCGGCCGCCTCCACCCCCACCGGAAAAGGCCACGAGGGACTGACGGTGTGTTGCCATGCGCAGGGAGGAGCATACGTGAAGACTTTTTCTGATTGGCCATGTCGGAACCATTTTTCGAGGTCAACAATAACCAATGGCTAAGCGATTGATGCCACTCCTGAACCGGGTTTTGGTGGAGAAAATCATCCCTCCGTCCAAAACTAACTCTGGAATCCTCCTCCCTGAGAAAACCACCAAGGTACTTCAGTTCCTAGTTTATAGTTCTTTTATTACGTATTATAACTATTCCTTATTATTATTATTATTATTTTTCACACTGGGTTCTTTTTGGTTCTGGGCTTTGCTTATATCTATGTAATATGGTCGAAGATATACATGCTTTTAGATGAGATTTTCTCTAGGAATAATTTTGGCTTGTGGGTCTGTTTTGCACATCGCAATTAAATGCTGACAAAGACTTTGAGCACGTATATAGATTTTTTATATAGGGGGCTTGTTACGAGTATTTTTTAGTTTAATATTTCCATACGTATTCGAGTTATGTTACTTTCTAATTTCTTGTTTACTGTTGATATACGATCCAAATGGATAAGCCTAGTGACAATAGAGTTCCTTGCGTGCTAATTGGATGGAAATTTATAGTACTCTTGAAATTTTCTTGGCAGATATTGGTATACTTTTGAAGAATATAGCACAGAATCATTTTGCTTTAAAGTTATATTTTACTTTTACCAAAGCATAAGCATATGCAACTATTAGAGAACTATCCTCTGCGCCTCATATATTGTATATTACCCTGTTAGCAAGAACGTGTATAGCAGTATAACACTATGATTTAGAGGTTGTACATTACTCTTACCTGAGAATGGGATAATCACTGAATTGTGTTTGACGCTATCCTTGTGCTTCTGAGATGGTACTTTTCAGGGCATTTACGACATTATTTATTTTTTGGGGACTTTGGTTGTGTTTATAAGATGTCCTGGTTTAGCGATCAGACTTGTCTCGGTGTTCAATGCCTTTAAAATAGTGTGAAAAATAATATTTGAAGAGAGGAGACAAAGGAAAACTAAGATATAAGAGCTATAACTAGGTGGAATAGACACTTTAAAGTTGTTTGGGTATATCAATGAAGAATGCTTTAATTCGTTAACTTCACATAAAAATTTCTACTCTTATATATTACATCAGTTGGTATTTGGGACAGGCTATATTTTTTTAAGATCAGTCTTTATTTGAAATGCTGGAGTGTATTTCAAATACTGGAGGCCACCTATTTCTATTGTATTTATTGAAACTTTTCTCTTTGCACTGCTGAGAATTGATTCCCCCATAATGATTCAGCTGAATTCTGGAAAAGTTGTTGCTGTTGGTCCTGGTTATCATGATAAGGAAGGAAAGCTGATTCCGGTCAGTGTGAAGGAAGGAGATCATGTTTTGTTGCCTGAATATGGAGGAACTGAAGTGAAGCTTGGTGAAAAGGAGTAAGTCTTCCGTCCTCTTCCTTTTGCTCTTTACGTAATTTGTATTTCTTATATGCGCTGCTTTTTCATGCCCAATAGTTTCACGTTGCAGATAAGTAAATTAATGAATTAACTTGTTTCCATTAATAACAACTGATTAACTAGTTTTATGGAAATAACCGTGAAGTTGTATACTGAATTGATGATATTTGTAGAACTGGTTCAGTGCTCTAAATTTGGATTGTTTTTCTCTAATATCTGTCTTAAAATATCACTACCATAAGTGACCGTGATCCCTATCCAGTTCATTGCTGACTTTCTGGTTATATTTATTTATTTTTTATTTCTGTGCGATGTGATTCATGAAATAATGATGAACATTGTGATGGATATCACTTACCGTCGCCTGCAGTGATATTTTTTCTACAGGAATATGTTACTCAGATCTCTTGTTGTGAAACAACTATCTCCCAAAATATTCATCCAGTAAACTAATTAATCATCTTCGACTATTCTAGTACTGCGTTGCTTCATGTCGAAATGAAAACATCTGCTTTCTTCTCCTGAGAAAAACCTAACCTCCTGCCTGAAAGGGAAATATTCCAAAAATAAATGTGGACAACATCAAGGTTTGATATAGTTACTTTTGTGGCTGTAAATTTGACATGTTGGAACAATTAAATTCGGCGAACTTTTGGCCTGTTTAAATGTGGAAAGTTTCTGTACTAGCATTGCTTTAAATTAGGCAATTTTCCCTGTCTTTGTACAACAGATTGAATGCCTATGGTCCTTCTGACCATTGATTATCGATATCCAACCAAATCTTCTTTTTTCAACTTTGCTTCTTAAGACGACACCAATTTTCTTGGATGCATTTGTTGTGTTGAAACTTACGTGAATTTGATGCTAATTTTGGACTATATTCTTGATGATATTACAGGTTTCATCTGTACCGGGATGATGATATTCTGGGAACACTGCACGACTGATTTGTTGCTACTTTACTGAGAATGATGATGCTCCATGCCAAAGCATAATTTACCAAGAAGCATATTTTGTTTAAGCTAGATAATTTTCTTGTGTTTAAACTTAATGGCGAGACACTTTGAATTTTGCGACGTGGAGTACAATTATTGGGAAAAAAATTAATGAATTGAATATTCTAAATGTCGAGTTCATATTCTGGAGCATATTTATTTGCAGCTTATAAATTTCACTTTTGGCACTTGCGTGCATTGCTTGTTTATGACCTGCATTTTTCTGATTGAACTCTATTATGTAGAGGAAGAAGGGGACGAAACGGGAAACTGAATTTCCTCATTTTTTCTTCTTTCAGATAAAATCAATTCAGTTCGTCTTAAAGTATATGATTGAAATGGAAGGTAAATGGATGGGAATTAGATGCGTAAAATGAAATTTCTTGTGCTCCTCGAGCCATCATAAATATGGCTGCCATTTTTCCAGATGAATTTTGAAATCATGATCGACAATCATAATATCTAATTTGAGGGTGATGTATTATTGATTACAAAACCTTCTGACAGAACTACTCGTATGATCGTCTAAAGAAAAATCGAAGTCAACGATGTTTCCACTGGCTTTTAGGTTTGGGTGAGTCGAGTCAATGGATTTCTTCCCTCCGTCATACCATTCACCTGTGGAAGTCGCCGTCCATTTACAAATGAATCGAACAGAACAAGTGATCTCTCTGGCTGTGAAAGCGGAGCTTCATGAGAAGCTCCCCTTATGGTAGCAAATGATAAAAAGTCTCCATATGCTTGTGTCCATCCAGCTACCTTCAATGCAGAAAGAAAAATTCAAGAATAGGTCTCTTTCAGGCCTGATGTGAGAAAACCTTATAGCTGGGGGCAAGAGATCAATTTAAAGGTCTCTTAATCGTTACAAAATTCACATACAGATTGAATTCCAAACCTGTCTTCCCTCGTACCAAGGACTATATGGCACTGTTGTGTTTAGTCCCAGTTCCTTTGCCAATACATTAACCAGTGTTCGAGTTCCCATCAGTGGGAGAACTGAATCTTGATCTCCACTGCAGAGATTTTATACGATTCATCGTGAGTGTTTATCTAAACAGGGTACAGGATAGTACGATAAAAAACATTTTAACTTATTTTTCTCTTTTTATACTATCGAGTGTTCACTATAGAGGCGGAGCCAGGACCCTATGAGGCCCCGGCAGCCCGTGCTGGCGCCGTCGGAATTTTTTTTCCTTATATTGGGCGGCTGCTCAAGCGGCCGTCTATCTTTCGCCCTAGCTCACCTAGATTCCTGAATCTACCACTGGTTCTCTATATATCAAACCTGCTTGAAAGTGCTTTATTCAATAACTGGCTAACAATTTGTTCTTGTTATTTACCTGTAGACCAGCACGCGAATACGGGACTTGACGAGGGATCCTAGAATGCCAATTGTTGGTACCTCTAGATCTTGCATCTTATAATGTAGAACCCTGTATCAAGAAAATGAAAATGAAAACGGAATGTTAGATTTTGCAGTAGGTTGAATAGAACAGGAAAGGAGGAAAGTTGAAATACTCGCTGCAAGCAGTCCATCGATTGACTCCTACAAGACGAGCGTGGAGAGCTTTCTGCACTTCGTTTCTGTTCAGGTACATAGTTGTTTTATCCTCAACACATACATCAATTTTTGGATTATCCTTCTGTGAATAACTCAAAATCCCAGAAAACTAAATTAGTTACTCAAAGAACACGAGAAAATTAGACTACCTTATGGATTAGAATATAACAGGCAGAAATGTTACGTTACCAAATGATTTAGAACCTCAGATTGCATAGAAGCTGTTGACAAACAAACGTCAAGAGTAACATCATATGCGTCTACAAATTTACCGAGCTCTGCTGAAACTTGATTTATCACACGAGAGCACACCGGTGTAAGATATCCATTCTGGACTTGCCTTCTAATTTGTGAATAGTTACAGACTTTGGTAAATTGTTTATAAGTGGCATCAGATATTAGTCCATGAGACCATAAAAATTCTGCTCGAGAATTAAAATCTGTATTGAATTCCAGTAGTGGATTCCCAATCTGAAATCACCATAAAATCAAGAATTACTAAAAAAAATGATTGCTCCATTCAAGAAAGGTTTGTGTTATACGACATTACTCACAGCAATTCCTTTGAGATTGAACTTTGCTTTGGATTGTACAATGAGATTGGCAAGTTGTGGAACATAATGTCCTGTTTATATACAGAAACTTTAGTTACAATGCTTGGCTAAGCTTTACAAAACTATAAGTGCTTTTCTGGTGAAGAACTAAAAATCTCAAAAGAAAGCTCAACATGGCGAAAAAAAAAAAATGTTAAAAGTAACTTATAAGCTTAGCCAAATATGCTCAAAACAGTACTCGGGGAAGAGATACATACCTCCATAACTCTCTCCTGTGATATAAAAATCCCTGTTCTTGAACTCTGCGAATTTGTCGAACCATTTCTCGAGGAAAATAAGATTGTCTTGTGCTGGACAGCAGTAAATGTGGAGTGCCAATGGACAGATGGTGAGAAATGCTGTTGCAACAAGATTCTACTATACAAATGCATCTATGATACAACAAGACTCTATATGACACCGAATAGGATTTTAATTTATTTTTCTTACTTCTATACTATCCACCTTATCCAATCCTCCATCCAATCAGCACTATAAATGTCATAAAAGTTTCATCATATTATTAAACCCCATCATGATTGGTGTACTCATGATTTACACTTTGCCACATGACAAAGTCTCATTTGACAGTTTGAAAAAAAAAAAATAATAATAATAATAGTTTTTCATTCAATCAATTTTTTACAACAAGGCAAATGTCTACAATGATGTCAACCTTGAATGTACAAATGACATAATTGTTGAGTTTATTAATTTGTCATGTGGGCCTACATATATAATTAATTGTGTATGCAGTTATTTTAAAGTTGAGTCCAATTAAAATCATCTAATAAAGAATTAAATTATGGGGTACTTACAAAAATACCCTCAAAATTAAGAATGTTTTGAAAAATTATATGAAAGGTTTTTAGGAATTAAAAAATACCGTGTAAAATAAAAAAGTGACACAATGTCACTTTTTTTATAAAAATTGTTACTTTTTTGTCTTTTTAAAAAAATTGACACAAACTAAAAAAAAAAAGTGATACACACATACTAAAAAGTGACACAAACATAAAAAAGTGACAAATACCACAATTTTACCATATTTAGCTTTGGGAAGATAGAAGGCAAAAAAGCTTGTCAAACTTTGTCAATAAAAAAACTTCTACCATTTGGACATTTCATCAAACACGTGGTGAACATATTTGAATACTAAAAAAACTGTCTCATTTTTTTTTAAAAAGACATACACAAACTCAAAAAAGTGACACACACTCAAAAAGTGATACAAACTAAAAACAATTGACACAAACTAAAAAAATACTAAAAAGTGACACAAACTTAAAAAGGTAACATACCACAATGTTACCACAATCAGAATGATCGTTTTTTTTTTCCAAATTTTCGTAGTTTTTTTAAGGACAGAATGAGTCTTGGTTGATTGAAAGAAATATCTTCAGCATTTAAATCTACACCAAATCCTCTCGACTTTTGTTCATTCCCAGATGTGGGCAATTTGTTGGGTTCATTGATATACACTGGAGTACTGTCCCCAACCACATTGCAAGCATTATCTAAATTGGCATTGAGATCAACTGCTTTTGAGGCGGAGTTAACCAATTTATGCGCCACGCTGCTTCCTCCTCTTCCTGATTTACATCATAACTCATTTTCTCAGTTTTGATTAAGGGATATCTAACTTTAATTTAACGAGATTAGAACTTTAATTCCTTTACAATAATACTTTAACTCGACATAAATAAAAGAGATAAAATTCTTTTAAACATGAAATCCACACAATCCAGCATGGTGGACATTTCATCAAACACCATTGGCAAAAAAAACTTGTCAAACTTTGCCATCAATAAAAAAGCTTCCGCCGTTTGAACATTTCATCAAACACATGGTGGACATATTTGAACACTAAACATCCTCAATCCTCAGATTCAAAGACTCAAACATTCTTCGTCTCCATCATTCATCACAAAATGTTTCCACTTTTTCCTACACAATCTCAACTGATCTTCCAAAAGACACTTCTCGGGAGAATGACTTAGCAAGAGTCACTTCAACGATCGAATCACTTCTTGATCGTGGAGCTGCTTCTTTTCAGCCAAATTACGGTATCGATTAGCTTCCATTTCAATCACGCTCCTCTCCTTTTGAAGTTGCAAAATCATAGCCATTGCTTCCTCTGCAGCAGTGGCAGAAGCTGCCCTTTCTTTCTCAAGTTCTGCATAAGTTGCATTTGCTTTCTTCTTCTCAATATTTACCAATTTCCTCAATTCCATAAAATCAAATTCTTCAACTTTATCAGTAAACTCTTTTTCATCATCATCACATTCTTCATTATAATCTGTAACTATTTTTTACATTATCAATAGTCCTCAACCCACATTTGCAATTTGAACTGAAATTCTCATCAAAATCATTTTTTGAAGAAAACCCATCTAATTTTCCTCTAAAATCACTAAGAAACCGAACCAAACTGCTAAAGAACTAAGAAGGTTTGAGTTCTTTGAGTCTCGTGACCGCATCAAACTCTCCTCTGAACTACGTAGTGATAATATCCTTTGCGAAAGACTCCAACACCGTCGTCATCATCATGCCTATAGCGGCGAAAGCTATTTTATCACCGTTGGGTGGGGAGGATGGCGTGTCTCTTTAGGAGTTTCTAGAATCAAGAATGTGATTTGGGTTTTGGAAGTTTAGAACGTATTAATTACGTGATTAAATATATTCATTAATTAAAAGGGTATTATTCAAATTTCTTAATTTTTAGGGGTAGTGAGCATAATTTCCCCTTAAATTATTGGGTTTAGGGCATCTAAATAAAGTGTGGACGAAATTATATGTCCAGAGATTAGATCCATTAGGGTTGTATTTGACGAAATCAAAAATAGAGTTATGTTAGCCAATCCATATGTAATTTCTCATTCTTTGTATCATCCCATCCACACAAAAACTGATAGAGAAAACATATTGAAGATCAAGATCAAGAAACCCATAATCAAAAATTTAGATTACAATCAAGAATCAAGAAAAAATGATTGAAACAATTAAATTGAAAAACAAGACAATCAAGATTATGGAACAAGAAGCAGAAGTCAAGAACTAAAAGAGCCAATAATCAATATTCAAGATCCGGAATCAAGATCTAGTAATAAAACAATTATTCACAAAAAATTAATGTATGTTACGCACTATTAATTTTCTTGATGATTTGACATAAAAGATCTTGACAATTAAACAATTAGCTTAAAACAATTAGCAGAAGGTTTTATAGAATTTAATCTTAAAGTTGAGCTCAATAAAAGTGATCTAATAAAGAATTTAAAGTGTTGGACTTAGGGTATCTAAATAAAGTGTGGGTCGAATTATATGTGTAGAAACTTGATCAATTAGGATTGTATTTAACGATATGTCAAATACATATGGAAACTATAAATAGAGTTATGGTCCCCAATTCATATGTAATTTCTCATTCTTTGTGTTATCCCATCATCATAAGAATTAATAGGAAAGCATATTGAAGAGAAAGATCAATAAACCCACAATCAAGGATCTAGATTACAATCAAGAATCAATAAAAAAAGGATTGGAGCAATTAAATTGAAGAACAAAACAATCAAGATTAGCAAGAAGCAAAAATTAAGATCAAGAACTCAAGAACTAAAAGAGCTAATAATAAAGATTCAAGATCCAATAATAAAAAATTATTCACGAAGAATTAAGGTATGTTTCGCACTATTAATTTTCTTGATAATTTGGCATGGAGGATCTTGACAATTAAACAATTAGTTTTCAAGTTTTATAAAGATTAAAGTTTCAGTAAGTGGTATCAGAGTCAACTTCATGTTAAACCATTGAGATTCAATAAATAATTTTTAGGGTTGAAATTCATGCTTTGGATTTTTTGATTTTGGAACGTGAATTTTAACACTAAATTTCAAGAATTAAGATTTTGGGTGTTTTCAAATTTGACAATTTTAGGAATTAATTGTTGAATTTGGGTATAATAAAATTAATAATAGTCATTCGAACGTACATAATTTATTGGATCTCTTTCTTGAATCACACTATATGCGTGCAGTGTGTAGCTTGGAAACTACTTAACATTATTTTCTATCACGAAGAAGGATAAAAATCAGTACTACAGCCTACCTGTCTCTTTGGCCAACATTTTATTTTTACTAGGGAAAATTGTAGTCACGGTACCAAACCTTTCACATTTTTGTAGATTTTGCCCAAACCTTTCATTTGTACAACCAGAGGTACCAAACCTTTAAAAATGTTGCAGTAGGAGTCCAGATGGATGGAATCCATCCATTTGACCGTTAGTTGACCATTAAAAAAATGTTGACCTCTTTATAATGGATAAAATAGTATTTTTTATATTATTCTAGATAAAATAATATTATAGTAATTAAATAAAAAAATTAAAAAGAAAAATCTGGAAAAACACTGTCCCCCTTCCCCCATCCCACCCACCCCGCCCTGCTCGATGTTCCCTCGCGTTGGGCTTCCTCTAGCCACATTTCACACATTTCACGTCTCCAGCCACATAGACTTTGAAAATCAGTCTTCCATGGTTCACGAACTCCTGAAGTATAATTGGGGCTTTTAACCCTTTCAAACCCTTATTAAAAACTAGGGCCATTTGGTGAGAGTTGGCTCCCATTCGCAACCAATATCTTTGTAATTACTGGAAACTTCAGCCCCTCTATTTCATAAAAGAATGCAAGATTGTCAACAAAAATTTGTTTCGGAATCCTAAACAAAATTTCAGGTTGTTGACAGATCTTTAGCTCGTTTATAACTTGGAGCACGGAAATTCGATTATGAAGCCGGTCGATAGAGTCAGAGGGTTGACGACGATAACATCGGGGTTCCGGGAAGAGAATTTTTGCAATTATTTGCACCATTTTGGGCCGCAAAGCTTGTGGATGATGCAATGGTATGTGGCTTGCTAAGGTCGATTTGAACCAAATCAATGCCTCAGATCTTAGCGTGAATAATAAGTGAGGATGGAATAACTAGTGGGATGTTGTCCTATAGGAAAATATCAATGGGATTCCACCTAGAGGAAGCTCGCGCGAGGGAACATCTAGCGGGGCAGGGCGGGGCGGGGTTTTCCATATTTTTCTTTTTTATTTTTAATATTTTTATTTAATTACTATAATATCATTTTATCTAGAATAATATAAAAATAATGTTTTACCCCTTATAAATTAGTCAAAATAGGTCAGATTTTTTAATTGTCAACTAACGGTTAAATGGATGGATTTCATCTAGACTCCAACTGTGACAATTTTAAAGGTTTGGTATATTTGGTGGTACAAATGAAAGATTTGGGCAAAGTCTGCAAAAATGTGAAATGTTTGGTACCGTGGCTGCAATTTGCCCTTTTTAATATCCAGAAAATTCGGGAACAAAAATGGCACAACTTGGCTATGATACAAATTAGTATACACGTTCGTGTTAATTTTCGAATACACTTTCGCGTTACGATTAACATCCACTTCCAAGCACTACGACGTTGAATTGCTGTTTTTATAATTTTATTTTTCTTTACTTTTATTTATTTTTAATTTTTTGTGGAAAAAAATCAAAAGACTGAAGGAGGCAATCAAATTTCAAATCCTGGAACTAAATCTTTTTTCGGATTATTAATTTTTTTAAAATAGATTCGTTGAAACAACATGTTACCAAAGTAACATCTTTTACCTAAATTAATTTATTTGGAATATTAGGAAGGTTGGGTGTACGTAATTATTGTGAGTATCGACCAGCTCAAAGGAAGATTAATATTTGGCCGAGTTATTTACATACTTGTGGTGATAAATATGTGATTATTGTAAAGTTTTCCATTATGTGTACATTGAGTCGATCCAAAGATAGATTTGATATTTGACCGAATTTATCAATATTTGATTACTATACTAAGAGTGTCACTTACAAGTTGGTATTTCTCTCCAAAAATTAAATATCAATGTTGTGTTCGATTTATTGTGATGGGGTTCACCATTAATTGAAATAATTGATTTTCCAATACAGATTCCTATGTGAATATGTTAATTAGGTTTAAGTTCTCTATTCGGTTAATCCATCAACTTCTACAATATCTGCCAACATCAATTTAATTTCTATGTTAGAACCAAAGTTTAAGGATTGGAAAGAGAACGTTTATATCGTTTAGGAGTGAAGAGCCCACTACTCTTACGGTTAAAAGTTCTGCTAATAAAAATGAGACTCGGATAAGTGGGATCATTCAAACTGCATAAGTCTTATAATCATGAAATGTGAAATTCCAGCAACATTTAGGGACGTTGCGTCCAATAATGTAATTACTACCAAGGAGTTTCTTAATGAAATTGAAAAAATGCTTTGCAAAAGGCAACAAGGCCGGAACTAGCACTCTTTTAGCGAACTTAGTTTTACTAAAGTATAAGGGTAAAGAAAACATAAAGGAGAATATCATGGAGATGTCATAAATTGCTTCAAAACTACAAGCATTAAAGGTTGAGTTATTTGGTGACTTGCTTCTGCATTTAGTTTTGATTTCTATTCTTGCACCATTCGGCTAATTTCAAGTAAGTTACAACTGTTAAAATGGAAAGTGGACTCCTAATGAGCTCATTTTATATTGTGTATAATAAAAATAAAGGCTAAAGCAAGATAAAACTGATATTACTCACTTGACAAGTACCTCTAAGGATAAGTTATAAAGAATTAGAAAGTTGCATCCGGTTCGTGTCAAAATAAAAGCGAAAGCCTGAAAATGATAAATCTAATTGTTATTTTTGTGAAAAATTGGGATACATAAAAAGGGACTGTAAATGGAAAAAAATAGTTAAGCTTGAGGTTATAGGGACTTTTATGTTATTATTGAAGACTGGTTATGATTTGAATATGAAAGAAATATTTGCAGTACCGTCTTTTAGACGAAATTTGGTTTTTATTTCTACAGTGGACATAGTTAGTTACTCTTGTTCAATTGGAAATAGTCGGTTTGATCTTTTTCTCAGTTCAAATATTGTGGGTACATTATGTTATCCTATTACGATAACATATATCTACTTAATACGGTTGTCTATTATAAAGAAACATTGCATGTGAATTCACAGGGTATTAAACATAAATTAACCAATGAGAATTTTGCTTCGTTATGTTACAGCGATTAGGTAGCATATCTCAAAAGAGAATGAAAGTTTTTATGTCAGAAAGAATTATTGATTCCCTTAATTTTTCAAGCTCGAGTATTTGTGTTAATTACATTAAGGGAAAACAAACAAATATAAGGAGATTAAGTGCCAATAGGATTTCGGACGTCTTAAAATTGATTCATACGAATATCTGTGGACCATTCACTTCGGCTTATTGGAATGGTTAACAATAATTTAGTATGGGTCTGTTTGATTGTAAGAATGGAATTGGATGGAAAGAAAAAGAATTTCAAGGATTTGAATTATCTAAAATTTGTTTTACTGGGAATTATCCTTTAATTGTGTTTGATTGTTATAATTTTCCTCTTGAAAAATATTGAAGTTTTGGATCTTTTGGTGTTCATTTGACTTTGTTTTCTATGAAAATTGTCCATTAAAGGGATATAATTTGTTACAATTTTGGATATAATTTGTTTCCATTGCCAAAAAAATAAAAAATAAAAGTTGCCTAGAAAAGTTTTTTCCACCAAACTCATGGGAAAAACTTTTCCTCAAAGACCAAAAATATGTGGAAAATCAATTCCATAGAAAATTTAGTCAATCAAACATGCAAAAAAGTGGAAATAGAATTTAATTTCCATTTTCCATGGAAAAGAAAGTTAAATCAAATAGGACCTATGTTCATAGACAAATTTTTCTCATTATGACTACCTATATCTCATTTATGAGAAATCACAAATACTGGACATGTTTAAGATATACTAGGTTGAGGTTGGAAAAAAAAAAAAACAACTCTGTAAAAGAATTTAACAAGTCAGATCTTACAATGGAGGTGAATACTATGACGGATCGGGAGAACAACGTTCAGAGCCTTTTGCTAAATTCTTAGAGGAATGTGGAATTATCCCACAATGCATCAGAATCTCTCTTAGTAGAAGAACTAAAGACTGCAATTTAAATTCTTAACAAAGTTCCAAGTAAAGCAATTGTTAAGGGGTTACAAAATATTAATAAGATCTCACTATTAGGTCAATTTTCGAAACGAAAATGTCCGATTCCTTAAGGATATAGATGTTGTGGGGGAGATAAGGTTATAAGGTTAAGGATTTTGTCATAGAGGAAGAATATGTATATATTTATTCTGTTGCAGTTGACAATGAGCAAGATCATGGACAAATTCTTGTTCTAGATCTTGTTCAAAAAGTAATTTCGAATCAAGACAATATGACAAAATTCCCTATACAAAATCAAGAGATTGTTCCAAAAAAACAAACTCAACAACTTCAAGAACAAATGTCATTAAGGAAATCCATTATAAAATGGAGATATGTAATTCTGGATAACTTTATAGTTTTTCTCTCAAAAAATAAGGATGTCGTGGATTGATAGAAGAACTAATCAATCAACTTTCATTAAACCATACAAACAAATAATTCTAAACAGTGGATTGATGTGATGCATAAAGAGATAAAGTTCATAAGTAACAATGACGTTTGAGAACTCATCACATTCCCTGAAGGCGTGAAACTCATTTGTTATAACTGGATATTTAAAACCAAAAGGGATTCAAATTGTGATATGGAGAGATACGAGGTTCGTCTTATTGCAAATGACTTTACTGAAAAGGAAGGGATAGATATTAAAGAGATTTTTTCTCCAATTTCTTTGAAAAACTCTTTTAGAACTATTATGGCATTTGTGAGAAAGCATATTTTTTGGTCTTATTTGTCGAGACATACTATTTGCCTACAATGATATAAACTTATTGTATGAAACTAAGAGATTTATGTCATGGAATTTTGAAATGAAAAATCTTGATGATACCTCTTTTGTATTAAGGATATAGATACACAGAGATCGTTCTCGATGTATTTTTGAATTATTACAAAAAAGTTGTATCAATAAGATTTTTAAGAGATTTGGGATGCAGGTGTGTAAACTAAGTGATACCACTATTGCTAAAGGAGATAACTATAGTCTCAATCAATTATCTAAGGATGAATTTAAAGAAAAGAAAATACATAAAATACTCTATATTTCAGCAGTTGGGAGTTTAATGCATGTTCAAGTTTGCACATATTTGGATATAGCTTTATTGTTAGAATACTAGGTATATATTTAATTAACTCTGTGATGAAATTTGGAAAGCAGTCATTAGGTTATTCGCTATCTATAGAGAACTAATGATTACATGATCACATCAGACCAATTGGAGAATATTGAATATTCTGATTCTGATCATCGAACATGACTGCAAAATATTGTAACTAGGTTGCATATTTTGGATGGATTTGAAAGACCACTTTAGTTATTCTGTGACAATAACATTAAATTCCTAGTTGTCAAGGAAAGAATTCAGAGCTATTAGATTTCTATAAAGCATATTAGAACAAACTCAATAATCATGGTTACTAAATGGCTACTACTCAAGGTCTTTTATGAGCATAATAATCACACGAGTGTTGTATCTTTTGATGATATGTTGTTTAGTAGGAGTTTGTATTCGGATGTTGTCTGTTTTAGACACATATTTTTTATCCTTGGATATTCGGTTTATTTCAGAAATAAAGTATTCAGTTCAGTTTTACTCCGATTAAAGTTTATGGTTGATCTCATTAAAGAGTAACGTAGGACCAATTGGAAATAAGCATAATTGGATCACGTTACATGTAATTTCCATGCTACACATCCACACTTGATAAATGTCATTTGATTGTGTTGATATACGTAACCATTGAGGGTTTAGTTATGATATTTGTAACGAAGAACGCTTTGGTACTATATTAATATAATCAATGGACGAGATTGTTCGAATATGTTTTTGCTTATGATAGCAAAAGTTTTGACGTCATAAGGTTATACACATTTATAAGGTAACATATGTGGTCCAAGTGGGAGATTGTTGAGTTTATTAATTTGTCATGTCGACCTACATATGTAATTAATTGTTTATGAGGTTATATTAAAGTTGAGCTCAATTAAAGTTATCAAAAAAAGAATTAAATTGTTGGACTTATGACATCTAAATAAAGTGTTGGCCGAATTATATGTGTGGAGACTAGATCCATTAAGATTGTATTTGACGATGGATTAAATACATATGGAAACTATAAATAGGGTTATAATCCCTAATTCATATGTAATTTCTCATTTTTTGTATCATCCCATCAACACAAGAATTAAGCCTATTTTTTACACCCATTTTGGGTAAAAAAAATTGGTTTTTGAATAGTGAATGATGGAAGAATGTGTGGTTAAAAAGTAAGAAGAATTTTTGAATTTATGTGTAATATTATTTTATTGATAGAATGTGTGGTTGAAATGAAGAAAGAGAAAAATAATGAGAATGAGAATTGAAAAAAAAAAATGGGTGTCAAACATAGGCTAATAGAGAAAACTATTGAAAATGAAGATCAAGAAGCCCATAATCAAGAATCTAGATTATAATCAAGAATTAAAAAAAAAAAAAAAGGATTGGCAAGTAAATTGAAGAACAAGACAATCAAGATTATGGAGCAAGATGCAGAAATCAATATCAAGAACTCAAGAACTAAAAAAGTCAATAATCAAGATTCAAGATTCGTAATCAAGTTCCAACAAAAAAAAATTCTTTCCAAAAAATTAAGGTATATTTTGCATTATTAATTTTCTTGATGATTTGATATGAAAGATCTTGACAATTAAACAATTAACTTTTCTAATTTAATAAAATTTAAAATTTCCTAAAATTTCAACAATAATTCTATTAAACCATACTAAAAGAACCTGTCATTTTATCGTCGACGGATTGATAGAAAGATTTATTAGAAGAATAGGAGAAACCAACTCCAGCAGGTGACTCCAAGTACAACACATTTGCTCCTGTGAAAATACAAAATTTATTAAACACAATTAGTGTATGACACACATAAATAAATCCACAGAAATGAAATAACAATTATAATCTGTGGAGTACCTTTATTCCAGCTATAATCATTTTTAACCAAAACATTCCCACTTGGTTTAAATGGACCATGCTCACAAAAAGCACCAGCTCCAACAGACGAACAACCAGGCCCTGTAAAATCGAGAAACTCCATTTTTCATACCCAAAAATGATTAATCTGCACTTTTTTCACAGAAAGAAATTCTGGGTTTTTAGCATTTTCTTGAAAATAATGTAATACATACATAACAGTTAAACACACACTTAAAATACCTCCATTTAACCAGAGAACAAGAGGCTTTGAAGCAGGCTCAGTTTCTGCCTCAACAAAGTAATAGAAAAAGGCTCTATCATGCTTTTCATCAATGGTAATGAATCCAGCATATTGCTGGAAACTGACCTTTGGTTGACCAGGCAAATTTGCTATTTTATCAGATTCATGAAAGGATTTCACTGCTGAAATACATATAATGAATGCACATATTATTCCAAGATCAGTTCTAAAATGGGATATCATGGTTTTTTTAGAGAAAGATAGGGGGAATGGAGGAAGAATGCTTTTTCTACTCTACTTATTGACTGGTAAGCTTTTCAAGACAAAGATGATGACTTTTTTTGTCGTTAATACAGGTTTTGGCTTGTGACTCTGAAACAACTTTGGACTTTTTTTGCTGACTTGCTGTTGAAATTTGGGGGTAGATTATTAAAATGAAAAATAGAATAATTATGTTTTAATTAAGAAAATTAAAAATTTACCTACGACTAAATATCTAAATTTCTGAAAAATGCTTTTTTTTTTTTTTT
>CAIGRO010140542.1:0-14927 GCA_903798355.1 Fraxinus baroniana | reverse complement strand
ATACAAATTTTATTTTTATAATTGTATTCAACTTCCATAATAGGGATCTGGTATGAATTTCATTAGTTATATTTATGTAGTGTTGCTGTAAATGTTAAAAAATTTAATTATAGTACGGAACCGAACCGAACCTGAATAGCTGCATAATTATATTTGGACCCAACGGTTCCATTTATTAAATACCCAAAAATTTTGAAACCGAACCGAATCGACCCACGGACAGCCCTAGTGTCAATAGACAACACATTTGACAATAAAAATTAGATAGCGAATCTCAACTCATTGACAAGTACACCCTATGAATTGGTGCTTTAATTGGTTAAATGCGGTTGATTGAGTTTTATGTCTACACATTTTTCGATTTTTTTTCTCAAAATTCATTTTCAATTATACATTCTTCCGAAAAAATATAATAATCTTGCATATGAATCCCGTAACTGTTTTCTTATTCTTTGACAGCTTATAAAAATAAAAAAAAATAAAAAAAACTAACAAAATTCATTCTCGAAAATCTACATTAAATAGGCCCCCAATCAAATAATTTTCTAGCTACTTATTATCTAGTGAATATTAGTAAGATTAGTTATAAACTTGCCCTGTTCGTCTGGTTTTAATTATTTTAATAACCTTTCAATTAGTTGTTTGGAGTCGAATAAAGTTAGCAATGAATTTTTTTGTGCAACACGAAGTCACGAACTGAATCAATATCAAAACTAGTGCGGTACAGTGTTAGCTAATGTTTTCTCCCTGATTTGGTTTTGATTAAAATCCAATTAAAATCTTTAGTCAAAGTCAATAATTAATTTTAACCACACATTTTATGGGACCCACAACTTGTCAACCACAAATTTCATCAACTTTTATCAAAATCTACTAAAAATCTGATTTTACTCTCTACCAAACAGGACCTAGTTTTGATTATTAGAATCGAAAAGTGACAGTTCTCGTCTGATTGTGACTAATTTTAGGTTTGAACTCTCTTTTTCAATAATATCTCAATCGGTCAACCATAAATTGTAACACACACAAATTTACTTGAATTAATTGTATTCAAAATAATTGGATAAAAAGTATATTTGGGCCGTTTAAATTATGATCTAAAGTTTGTCAAACATGTACGTAAGATGTCAAAAATGTATCTAAATCTTGTTAAATGCTTGTGACGTATCTCGGGCGTTAGGGGACGATCACGAGCACTCTGACTTTGAAATGGTCAATGATGTAAGAATTTACTTGTGTGTGACACACAATGGATGTGAGTAATAGATTTCGGATTGAAAAGAAAATACCAAGCAATATACTATAGATATGTGTAGTTGCATTACTTTTAGAAGGCACTAAATGTAAGATTTTATTTAGAAATGAAGAATTAGTGTCCATTGGATGTCTGGCACGTGGCATCATCCCAACAACTTACGGATTAGACTTGATAGGTGTCAATCCCAACGGTTCCAGACCTAGTATGACCTTCGAATTAAAAAGGAACTCACTATAGGACTTCAAAACAAATGCGATTCTATTCAGAACAACTCAAAAGATAAAGAATTGATGAATCTTCTTTTTGACTCTTAACTTTCTCACTCCATATTATTTTCATTTCTATTCAAATTTAAAGGAAGTAATTTTCTTTCTAGGCCTACCACTAAAGTAGACTGAAAAGTTGACTGATAGCATTAATTGTAAAGGTGCCAAATCAAGTTCAAAGTATCTTCATATAGAAGATCTCTATTCTGAACGTCGTCCATGGGGGATGCCTCGTGAAGCAAATGCTAGACGCTTTGAAAATACATTGCAGTAACTTGTATTGCCTCAGCTGGGGCATCACACTTTGGATCGGGTGGTTGCTTCGGTCGAGGTGCCTTAGTCCCCTCGTACTTCTACATCATCGCTTCGTTCCAAGGTTGGGAGGGCAATGTGACATAGAGTGCGAGCCTTTGGTGGCTCTTTTCTTTTTATTAGATGGTGGTCATGGCATGCTCGTTGAATGAGACGTAATAATTTCTAAATAAAAAAGAAAAGGCAAATCTGAATAATCAATTTTTTGCCTTAGAAGGCGAAACTAAAAACATCTACACTTTTGCAATTTTTTTTTTTTTTAATTACTATAAAAAACATCTTGATTTATGTATAATTATGATTGGTAATTGGTACATCCACTCCTAATAACAGCTAAACGTCAAAAAGGAAAATAACATTATTATTTTTTCTGTTCAAAACTACAAAAACTTTTCATGAGGGATTGTTGACTAAATGTGATAAAATAATTGAGGTAGTGGCAGTACACATAATTTGCCCTAAAGTTCATTGTTGAGTTTGTCCTTTGATCCGATGGGTACTTTGTGTTTCTATTTAGAATAACCAAGATACATAGAAGAAAGACATAACCCTTACTAGGAGAAATCAAGACCGTCAGAACTCTGCTCTTAATTTCAGCTAACAGATGTATATGTCTGTCCTTTTTATTTCCCTTTTGAACTCTTTTTTCTCATACTTTTCATGTATTTATACTATTTATCTATATAAATATATTTGCCTCTTCATTTCTTTCTCCCCAACCACACTTAATTTGACCCACTCGCTTCATCAAATTTCACCAGTTCTTGATATTTTTTCTAAAACCAACATGCAGGTAGTGGTGGGAGAGTCATCAATGGGGAGCACCGAAGAATCCGGGGCGGTGGCAAAAATGAAGAAAGTGTATGAGAAGGTGAGTCTATTGGTTTCTAGCAACGCGGTGGTGGTTTTTACGATAAGTGGCTGCTGCATGTGCCATGTGGTGAAGCAGCTTCTCTTTGGCCTCGGAGTTGGTCCGACTATAGTTGAACTTGATCGCGATGCCAGTGGCCATGACATCCACCGCCTGCTCTTCCAGCAACAGCCGGTTCCGGCTGTGTTTGTTGGCGGGAAATTCTTGGGTGGGATCGAGACTGTCATGGCTTGCCATATTAACGGCACCCTTGTTCCTCTTCTCAAGGAAGCTGGAGCTCTCTGGCTTTGAATGGAAAATTCTCATCTGATAATCTTCATTGTAACATTGATCTAACTTCACTTCTATTAATCAGTCCATTACAATATCTGTCTTTTCATACTATATGGAACAAAATTGCTGAAGAATCATGAATTATATATATCAAAAAAATGTAGTGCTTGCAGATGCTTCCAATTATGGAGAACTAGCTATTCCTTAATTACTTTTAGAGTTTATTTTGATCGTCGATCCATCGATTGATTTTGGTTTTTGTTTATGATCTGAAATTAAACTTTTGGTTCATTTGATTTTCAAAGAAGTGAGAATATTTTCATGAGACGAAATTTCTACAATTGTGATAAACTTTTGGATTTAGAGACAAGTAATTTTTTTTATTTTTATTTTTTATTTTTATTTTTATTTTTTTTAAGAATGTGTGTTTCAAAGAAATAGAATATTTATGATTCCACTTGTAAAATTAATTTATTATTTGAACGTGTAATTAAAAATGAATTTTAATGAGTACGCACCAAACATGACCATATTCATTATGTATATCAAAAGGGATTCTCAAATGATAATGCACATAATCAAGAGAGAAAAAGAAAAAAAAGGGTAAAAGAAGAACTTATAATCTTTATCGAGCTTAATTTATCACTACTTTAAAGAACATTACTTCCTCTAAAACATTTTTTTTTTTAACCAAAAAGGAATAAAGGAAAGCTAATTGAGCAATTATGTCAATTGACTAATTGTGCTATTTCACCTTCATTTAAAAGTGTCCTATCCAGCATGTATAGAGGTGCAATGTTCAAGGCTTAGGCCATAACTCAATTGACAATAGCTAGAGATATTTTTGCAAGAAAAAATGACTATATTTTATCGCTATTACACACATTTTATGAATTTCACAAAATATTAATTACATATTTCATTAATTTTTATTAAAATTTAATTTTAATCAATACCAAACATAACTTTGTTAGAGGGCTCACCTCACATCACCCACAAACTAAAAGTAGAGACCATTGCCCCGGGGCACATCCCATCTAGCAAAGGAGGGGGCTTTTAGTTGCGGTAGTTCAAAGGTCGCGGGTTCGATTCGTGACACTCTTGGAAGGCAGAAGTTCTCTTGAAAGGCAAGGTACAACATGTGTTGACTCGCTCGACACTTCGACAGATCAGTGAGGGCTCTTGAACCCTGGCCTTTGGGGCATATCTCGCGATTTACTTGGTCTGCATCTTGAGGAACCAAGGCATAGACCCCAAGATTAATCGTCGAAAGTGGATCACCTAGGTACCAAAAAAAACAGAGACTATTGCACATATAAAATGGGCCCCACATGCTAATAGTACTTCCAATATCGCTACGGTAAAAATTTGCAGTTAGAAGAAGAATAATATTAGTCACTCGACCCCCTGTCATGTGTGTGTGTGTGTGTGAGAGAGAGAGAGAGAGAGAGAGAGGAATCGCATGGGAAAAGCTCACTCTCTCACTTAGATCAGTACGTACTTTGTTTTCATTATGCATGAATCAAGCATGAAGGAAGAGACAAAGAGGTCTGTTATGGCCGAAAATGGTTAAAACCGACAAGGGACAGCCCGACAAGTAGCGTTTAACGCGCCGTCGTTTGACGCTCAGAACATTTTAAATGACTTTCGTCTCTATCTGCACTCAGGAAACATTAACGCCGTCTCATTATTTATCTTCTTTTACTTTCTTGGGTAAATAAAAAAGACCTTTTGCTTTTACCTGTTTTCACTCCTTTAATATCTGAATTTTTCATTGTGTTGAACTGCTAAGAAATAGTCAAATACTTTTGTTTGTATTTTATATGAAAAGTAAAATTCTGTACTTCCATGTAGGAATTATTGCTGCAGAGATACAACAATCATTTACATATAACAATTAATTTAAGATACTTCCTATTAAATGACTATCTATACAACAAATACCTTACTAAAAATCTTGTCTGGGAAAAATTTTAAGGGAACAAACAATCAAACTAAGGTAAAAAAAAAAAAGTACAATTAATTATAAAAGAATTTGGAGTATTGAGATGGTCTCATTGAAAAATCTCGTCAAAAAAATCCAATTGGTAAAACACGAGTGAATAAAAAAAGAGTATAGCTACTACTTTATCAAATATCATCATAAATTTTTGAGTCGACGCATTGTCATTTCATTTACCAATTTTTTGAATGTAGATGCCAAGAATACTTGCCTTATTAAGTTTGCTACATTATCACTTGAACAAATTTATTGAATATCGATGTCACTAGTCTTCTCCTTTCTGAAGCTCATAATATATTGAAGATTTTTGAAGGAATATGATGTATTTTGTTGTGTTCGATTATAGCTTTCTATGAGTTATATAATACAAAATGCATTGTCTTCATACAATATTATTGGAATATTCTTTGTCGAATCAAATTCGCATGATACTTGGATATGATGGATTATGTTCCTCAACTATACACATTCTCGACTTGTTTCATTGATTGCAATAATTTTAAAATGATTTGAAGATGTTGCTGTTAATGTTTGTTTCATAAATCTCCATGGACCACGATACATTCCTCCATGGATATATACGTGTCCTGTTTGTGATTTAATTTTATGTGGAACAAAAAATACATGAATGTGCATATCCTAGAAAAGAATAACCTATTTTTTTTATCATTAAGATTACTCATATCAATGATTCCTCTTAGGTAACGAAAATGTATTTAAGACCTCTCCAATATATTTGAGCTAGTGAAGAGTTATATCATATAAGCAGATATCTAATCGAGTGCAATTTACAAGATTGGTTAATGCTTCAATTGATCTTAGGTATGGTACTTCATTATAGTCCAAGAATAACCAACCCAGAGGAGGGTGAATTGATTTTTAAAAATTTCTCGAAAAGTTAATCTAGATTCAAGTAAGTGAAGAATAAATTAATTCAAATAATTAAAACAAATATAAAAGCGATAAGTAAAAGGAAGAGATGATGCAAACAATATAATTGTGGAGGTTCGATCTAAACAGTAATGATTAATGTCCTCCGTTACCAAGCTCTTCAGTATGAGCAAGATCTTCTTACTATATTGATTCACTAATGGTACAATCCAACCATTAACAACGCTTTCGGTGACTTACAAACAAGAAGTATCGATCCTTATACAATATTGAGATTCACGGGGACCTCAACACAACCTACTATTGAGCTTTCACGGGACCTCAATATAACCTACACTATTGAGCTTTACATGACCTCAATATGACTCACACGGTGACTTATAACAAGGAACACCAATCTTTATACAATGTTGATCTTTACGAAATTTTAACACGACCCATGCTTTATCAAAGTGATTTTACAATAGAATTCTTCTCTTGATAAATAATACAAACAAGTAAATTACTAAGATAGGCTAACACTTTAGTGAATAGTAATAAATGATAGCTCAAGTGTTAGATGAAAAACTTTGATAAATATGATGGTTAAAAACTTAGATTCAACCAATCAATTTTTTTTCAATGAGAAGATGAAGAAAAATCAAATGCAATTAAGTTCAAAAATCTTCTCAAAATATTTCTCTCTTTTAATAAATAATTGTAATAAATTAATTACTAAAAGAGAAATGAGAAACTTTGATGAATATGATGATTTTATAAGGTTGATTCAATCAATCAATTTTTAATATAAAGAAGTAGAAAAGTTTATGCAATGTAATTGCAAAGATCTTCTTAAAATATATATATCTCTTTTAAGATTGATATAAATAAGTTAAGCATAAAGAGTAAATGAAAAACTTTGATAAGATAAATGATTCAAGAAATTTCATTCAACAATCAAAGTTTTTGTTATGAAAAAAATAAATGAAATGAACGTAAAATCAAAGTTCAAAGAAAATATTTTACAAATATATTTCATAAAAAAGCTCTCTTCTAGTTTTTTTATGAATGCAAAGTGAAGTAGTATTTATACCAATCAAAACGCCAAAATTTCTGACCAACCCAACGTTTGGATCCTACACCGAACGACCTAACTAGCCGTTGTGCGTCAGAAATTAGAACGATTAAAAAAATACTGTAGGCGAATTGAACGTCCGCTTTGACTTTGATTTTGACTTTTTTTTTTGGAAAAAAAAAAGTGGGCTTTTGAAGGAGTAAGTAACATTGTGAAAAGTTTAAATATCAAATTAAAATTCTTATCATTTGAAAAATAATTATTTTTTATGTAAGTGTTTTAATGAAATAATCTTTTAGCGCATAAAACGATATTTGAGTTTCTACCATTCATTACTAAATATCAAAGTATTAATACCTTTATATTTGAACTAAGAAGTCTAGTCTTTGGTCATGCTTCAAATTTTGCCTCTAAGACTTCTCATTTTGATCTTGCTTTTTCTTGACATTTGTCTTTTAAGTTCTTATCTCGAATGATTTGACTTGAATGCTTAACTTCCCATTTGATCTTCATTTCGAGTTTGATTTATAATGTGTTAATTTTGGTAATACTTGATTGATTTTAATATTGAACTATCATTACTCAAAATCAATTGTTAGAAACAATATTAATCTTGTTTGTTGTGATCAAAACATTAAAGATGAAACCTACGATAAGTCAACAAGTTCCTCTTTTTGATTATGACAAACAAGATGATGAGATTGAACAATTGATATCATATTGATAAAAGAATATGCATTATAAATTTTGCATGTAATCCATATATTCATCTATCTTTTACAATTCAAAAGCAATTCATTTTAAAGCATATGTTTATCAAGGCAAACATTTTGATCATATCCATCTATCATCACATTCTCATCAAGCATATCATCTCATATATTTTTCCCATTTTGTCATAAGCAAAAAGAAATAGCATTTAAAATCAGACCACGACCATAGGGAAAAGGTTTTCCCATTTTCAATGCTTTTCAAATTTATCTTACTCAATTTTCCATTTTAGCATAAGTGAAAAGGTAGCACAAATGAGAAGAGGAGTATGGTATATAAGATCAAAACTTTAAATCAATCATAGAAAATAGTAATATATTCTCTCTCAATTAACCACAATATGCCAGATATATACAAGTTTAAATAAGATGATAATCATCACATTTATTGTAAAATAATAATCAAAGCGTGAGTTATGAAATGACAAAAGCATAATCATTTGGACAATTTATATAAATTTCAATCAATTTTGCACATAGAATCATACAAGATCATTTAGTATGAATTTAATTTAGCCATATACTTCAAATTCATCCATAATTCCCAAACCTCTTTGAATATATGAAAATTTGTCAAGTGTTATAGGTTTAGTGAGAATATCAACCAATTGATTTTCTGTATTCACAAATTCTAATACAATATCCCACTTTTGAGTGCCTTTAAAATACCATAGACATAATGTCTTAATGCCACTAAGGTATCTAAAAATCGTTTAATGGCACTAAAGTATGGTTTTTGAGTATTGAGTTAAAATCTAGCACATAATCACACACTAGACATAATATCAAGTCTACTTGCGATTAAGTAAATGAGAAATCCGATCATACTTTGATATTTTGTTATGTTTATAGAAGTACTTTGATCAGATTTGTCTAGTTTGATTGATGAGCTCATTGAAGTGTTCATTGATTTCAACTCTTCCATTTCAAACTTATTAAACATGTTCATGATGTACTTTGTTTGACTCCATTACTTAGGTAGAGATTGATCATTTTATACTTCAGAAGATTCTTCTTCATCTAGTTGTACGTTTGCTTTTTCCTCATGTTGGTCTTCAACATCTTTAGGATCTTTCTTATTTTGATTTTGAATTTTGTTTGCTCAATAGGAATCTCCAAACCTATATCATTAGCAACACATTTATCTTGATCAAGAGGATTAGTTTCATCAAATGTTATATGCATGGATTCTTAACAACCAAAGTTCTTATGTTGAAGACTTGATAAGCTTTGTTCGTAGATGAATGACCAAAAAAAATTTTAATATCGAACTTTGAATCAAATATTTACAATTTTTCTATAGCGTTTAAGATAAAACATTTACAACTAAACAATTTAAAGTAATCGATATTGAAAATTCTATTTTTCAAAGGTTCATATGAAGTTTTTGTTTTCATTCGACTTACAAAAAATTCTATTTAAAATATAGCAAACGGAGCTAATGGCTCAAACTAAAAAATATTGTGATAAACCATTTAAACTTGTGATTCTAGATTGTACAAAAATATTCAACACGATCCACGATTGAGTTTTCGCGGGACCTCAATGGGAATCACACTATTGAGCTTTACAGAATCTCAATATAACCCACATGGTGATTTACAACAAGGAGTATTGATCCTTATATAATGTAAATCTTTACGGGATTTCAACACGACCCACGCTTTATCTAAGTGATTTTACAATGAAATTTCTCTCTTGATAAATAATACAAACAAGTTAATTACTAAGTTAGGATACCACTTCAATGAATAATAATAAATGATAGTTTAAGTGTTAAATAAAAAAACTTAAATAAATATGATGGTAAAAAATTTAGATTCAATCAATCAAAGTTTTTTTTTTTCAATGAGAAGATGAAGAAGAGTCAAATGCAATTTAAGTTCAAAAATCTTCTCAAAATATTTCTCCATTTTAATAAATAATTGTAATAAATTATGTACTAAGAGAAAAATTGGGAAACTTCGATGAATATAATGATTTTATAAGTTTGATTCAATCAATCAAAGTTTTCAATATGCAGAAGTAGAAAAATTTATACAATGTAATTGCAAAGATCTTAAAAAAATATATCTCTTTTAAGATTAATTTAAATAAATTAAGCACAAAGAGAAATGAAAAACTTTGATGAGAGAAATGATTCAAGAAGTTTTATTCAACAATCAAAGTTTTTGTTATGAAAAAATAAAAGAAATGAATGTAAAAATGTAAATTTAAAGAAGATATTTACAAATATATTTCACAAGAAAGTTCTCTTCTATTTTTTTTATGAATGCAAAGTGAAGTGGTATTTATAGAAATCAAAACGCCAAAATTTCTGACCAATCGGAAAACCCAATTGGACGTCCGGATCCTGAATCGGATAACCCAACTAGCCGTTGTGCGTTGAAATCATAACGGATAAAAAAATGACTGTTGGTGAATCGGACATCCACATGGTCAACCGGACGTCCACTTTGACTTTGAATTTGATTTTTTTTTTTTTTTTTTAAATGTAGACTTTTGAACGTGTAAGTAACACTATAAAGAGTTCAAATATCAAATTGAAATTCTTACCCTTCTAAAAATAATTATTTTTTATGCAAATGTTTTTATGAAATAATATTTTCATATATAAAACGATTTTTGAGACTTTATCTTTCATTACTAAATATCAAAGAATTAGTACATTTATATTTGAACTAAAAAGTCTAATTTTTTTTATCTTGTTTCGAAATTTGCCTTTTAGACTTTTCGTCTTGATCTTGTTTTTTCTTGACATTTGTCTGTTAAGTTTTCAATTCAATTCGAATAATTTGATTTGCAAGTTTAACTTCCCCCTTGATCTTCATTTCGAGTTTGATTTATAATGTGTTGATTTTGTGTGTTGATTTTGACAATGCTTGATTAATTTTAACATTGAACTATCATCACCCAAAATCAATTGTTAGAAACAATATTAATCTTGTGTGTTATGATCAAAATATAAATGATGAAATCAACCATAAATCAACATTCATGACCAAGAATATTTTCTCTATCTTCAAATGGACGAAGTTGATCATTTTTCACATCAAGTGATTGAACGATAATAGACGATGCCGATGAATGTGCTTTATTTATATAACAACATTTTAATACTTCTAAAGTACACGAAAACTAATGAAAAAAATAATCATTCTAGGAAATGTTCAACTTGCAACTCAAGGTAGATTTTGATTTTTTTCTCAAATCTTTCATCTCAATTTTTTTCCCCTCAAATAATCTACATTTTTGTTGAGTTTTTTAAGAGTTCCAACATAATTAAATCATCAACTTAAACTTTCACAATTGTAAATCCAATCTTTATTTTATTTATGATCATTTTTATAATCCCCTAAAAAGTATTCACTAAGGCGATTATATCACATACGTCCAAATTGTTTCAATTCGTAATTATATTTACAATTTAATTGATATCATAGTTTTGGAGCATATATCATTTACGTCTGGCACTTTAAGTCCTTCGTGGATTTTTGTGTATATGGCATTGTAATTGAATCCTACATATTACATCCATAAGGCACATGTTAAGCCTTTTTGACATCGTCTAACTAATTAAAAATCTAAATATTATGGTGTCCATTACACGAGAGTACATTTTTCTTATAATCGATTTCAGGTCTTTAAGAGAAACCTTAAGCTATGAGTTGAATTTTGTATATATTAATTTTGTTGTTTTCATTTCTTTTTCTTACAAAGATAACTTGTATCTTACATGGATTACACTTTCAAGGGTTCAAACTATATATCCAAAAATTGCGCATTTTTAAAGGAATTCAACTCTGTCTATATGGTTCCTTTTGATGTTCGATAAATCATTTCTATTTTGAATGATTTTAAGAAATTGTGGTTCATGGTTATCATTTTGTACGAAAGCAACATTAAAGGAAAATATATTGTCCATGAAAATATTGTTTTGCTACCATGATTTACGAGAATGACAATTAATTTATTGAAATCTCATTTTTTTACGGACATTTCTGGTTATATTAAAATCACATTATTAGAATATATATATATATATATATATATATGATTGATCAATATTTTTTACTATTATTTCATTTAGAGTTTTTAGTTGGTTTTTTTCTTGTATTGTTTCTTTAGAGGTATTGAGTGTTCGGCAAAAATTAGTCGATCACGCTTATGATATATTTAAGATTTATTTGCTTTGGTAGATTGTCCTATTCGGAGATTAGTTTTCCCAGAGTATTTTCTACTAGCACATATGACTATTACTTTCCTCGTATCAACAAATATATCAAGAAATTGATTTGAAACTTTATAAAGTGAAAGACTTTTCAACCTCTTACAATGATTATTATGGGGATCAAGTGAAAAAGAATTACTTCATTTCAAGAAATTTTATGTTATTCTTGAGAATGAATTTTACCTCTCCCAATTTTGAAAATATCATTTCATCAAAATGACAATCTATAAAGTGTAATAAATAAATTATCCATTAAAGGTTTAAGGTATCTAATAATGCATGGTGAATCAAAACCAATATAAATTTTAAGTCTTCATTGGAGACCATTTTGTTCGTTGTGGGGGTGAAATTGGAAATTGGACGACACCCAACTTATATTATCACAAGTGATCATCTGGAATTTTATTCGCATGCTCAATATTATATACAATAACAATAAATAAATAAACACGTAATTTATTTATTATAAAATTATCATTTTATTATAGCAAAACTTTACTATACCTGCACACAATCCAACACCTATTGACCTTGTTGTAGCAGTTGGCATTCTCAATACTCTTTTCGACTTATTAATACGATTTACAAAGTTCAATTGAACATTCTTATGAGGCAAATTTAAACGTATTTCTTCTTCTATATACATAACTAGTCTTACGAGACACGTCACGTGAACTCCAACTAAGTAGGGATAAAGCAAGAAGCCAGGTAAGGTCCATATTCCGCTTCTCCTCATCCATCCATGTGCCCTTCAACGTGGTCGGTCAATTGAGCGAGGTGATTTGGGCACCTCGTCTAAAGCTATAGCACCACATCTGAAGTGGCACTTTCAAGGCGAGATGTCACTTCCTACTACAAAATATATTTTCGAGGTGATTGACATCTTCTATGAAGGACAACTATAAATATCATCTCGAGGTCACGCAAGGTTGGCATTCCTTATCTTGCCCTTACATATGCCCTTCGAGTTGATTGGGCAAGGTAATTTGGGCACTTCGTCCGAAAGTAATAGCACTTTATTTGAAGTGGCACTTTGAGGCAAGACTAGAGAGCAAAAAAACACCCACCCCGCCAGAGAGGGGACTGCCTCCTCGTCTTGGGTCACGGGGCCGTGGCGTGTCCCCCTTTGAACTCGCCCTGTGAAGAGTAAAAAAAATTAATTACAAATTACCAAAAAAGTAAAAATAAATAAAAAATTAGTTAACTGAAAAAAATAATTTAAAAAAAAAAAGCGGGGCAGACCCACGCCTGACCCCCACCCCATCCCGTCTAAAGTAGGGCGGGATGGGGCGAGGGTGCCCCGTCCCGAACCCGTCCCGTCACCATCTCTAGGCAAGACGTCAACTCCTACTGCAGTGTATTTTCAAGGTAAGTGGCATCTCTTGTGAAGGATATTTTCTACTAACATTATCTCGGCCAAAAAAATATTCTGTACCAAAATCTATATGCCTTACGGATTTGGCAACCACTAAATTCGTTTAGTCAACTTTTCAATCTATCAGATTGCATGCCTATGACATAGGGTTTTTCGGCCTATGGTTAGGTGGCCACAATTAAGCGGATATGTTTTCACACTTAATGACCACAAGAATGTACTATTACAGATATCCAACAATATTTAAAGGATATTATTACAAGAATTGGATATCAAATACTAAAGACTTCAAATCCATAAATGGATATATCTCTACATTTGGAGGTGTAGCAGTATCGTGAAAATCTTCAAAACAAACTTATATAACTCGATTAATAATGAAATTTAAATTCATTGCATTGGATAAAGCTGGGGAAGAAGCCTAATGGCTACAAATTTTCTAGAAGATATTTCATTCTTGATAAAGCATGTACCCACTATATCTATCCACTACGATAGTCAATTAGCAATAAGGGCATGGAATGCCATGTATAATGGCAAATCTCAACATACACATCATGAAAGAATATTGTTAGACAATTGCTCTCTATTGGTATTGCTCTTAGTAAAATATTGTTGTTAAATCTCCAACTAAATGTTTGATAAGAAAGCAAGTCGAAAGTTTATCAAGGGGGTGAGATTAAAATCGATAAAATAACTAAGAGTTTCAATAGTGGCAACACAACCTAGATAACTGGAGATTACAAAATCTAGGCTCAATGGGACAACCAAACTGTAAAAAACTTAGTACATACTTGTTGAGAGTAAAAGAAGTCCCACATTGGCTTGGTATGTTTTTTTCCTTAAAAAACACAATTTAGTTTTTGACCCCTGTTGGGAGCAAAAGAAGTCTCACATCGGCTATACATGGAAAATATGATGGGTTTATAAGTGTAAAACAATATCTCCATTGATATAAGATCTTTTGGGAGTAAAGCTCAAAAACAAATCCATGAGGGCTTAGGTCCAAAGTGGACAATATCATACAATTGTGGAGATATGTGATGTCTATAAACCCAACAAAGTGGTATTAGAGCCCAGGCTGTAAGTTCTTGGTGATTTGATTGAGATTTTTTTAGATGATTTCATTGAAATATGATATTCCGCTGCTGGATCACAATAAAAGGTTTTCGCTATGGCAAGTAAAGAGGAGGGCTGTGTTGGCGCAGATGGATTTGGACGATGCTCTGCTGGGTTTTGATAAAATGCCAGCAAACTGGACAACGGAGGAGAAACTGCAGATGGATTTGGACGATACTCTGTTGGGTTTTGAAAAAATGTCAACAAATTGGAAAACGGAGGAGAACCAACGGAAAGACAGGAAGGCTTTAGCGCAGATTCATCTTCATCTCTCCAATAATATTCTGTAGGATGTCTTGGAGGAGAAAACGACGGCTGCTTTACGGTTGAAACTGGAGTAGTTATACATGACTAAGAGTCTCACGAGCAAATTGCATCTAAAGTAAAGACTGTATTCCCTTCGCATGGAAGAAGAAGGATCACTGGAAGACCACCTGGCTGTGTTCAAGAAAATTGTTTCAGATCCGGAAACATTAGAGGTAAAATATGATGAGGAGGATCTGGC
>CAIGRO010140533.1:0-12727 GCA_903798355.1 Fraxinus baroniana | reverse complement strand
CTTAAAATGTCCATTTTACTACTTGATCGCGACTCATGTGCTTGCGGCATATTTTCAGCGAACAGAAGACAATATGTCTAGATATATAATTTTTTCTAGTAGAGCTAAGACACTTATAACCAATGAAGACACATTTAGTATAATTGAAAATGAAACTTGTGAGGCTGGTAAGGTCTTAGAAAAGGGAAGCAAGCACATCCAAAAACTTTGAGTGACTTATATTTTGTTTGTTCACCATTTAGAACTTGACAAGGTGACTTCATTTGAAGAACAAGTGTGGGCAGTTTGTTAATAAGATAGGTGGCAGTATGGAATGACTCCCACCAGTAGTGCAATGGCATGCTGGCTTGAGCAAGAAGGGTTAGATCGATTTTAGTGATGTGGAAATGTTTCCTTTCAACTTTCCCATTCTGAGATGAAGTGTAAGGACACCTCATGTGAATACCTAATTGTAGGGTGAATTCAGTAAATGCTTTGAATTCTCCTCCCCAATTAGATTGAAGAGTATTGATTTTCTTATTGAACTTATTTTCAACTAAATTTTTGAATTGGATAAAGGAATTCAGGGCTTCAGATTTGTTCCTCGTATGATATATCCATGTGAACCTGCTGTAATCATCAATGAATATGATGTAATACTTGAAACCAGTGTTGATTAAAGGGATGCAGGGCCCCAGACATCAATGTGAACAAGTTCAAGAGGTGATGATGAGTGTGAGGTTGAAAGTTTAAAAGGTAAAGAGTGTGCTTTGCCAAGTTGACAGGCATCACAAAAACGATTAACTTCATTTACTTTAAGCTTTTCATTACAAAGTTGAAGGACTTTGGACATTACAGATTTTGAGGGATGTCCAAACCTCATGTGCCACAATTCTAAATTAGACTTATACTTTGTGGCATCTTTGGACCGAGCAACAAAAACAAAAGGTCTAGATTTATTTTAGTGAACAGACTTTGAGATATGAAGCTTGTTAAATTGATCATGTAGTTCAATCTGATACAGTCCATCTTTAATTCTCCCTTCCAACAGCACCTCCTTGGTCTTCTTGTCCTTAACAACACAACAGTCCCAATGAAATTCCATGAATACTCTATTATCAGAAGTTAACTGTGAAATATTTAGCAAACTTTTCTTGATTGAGGGAACTAACAAGACATTGTTAAGGACTAGTGACTTGTAATTTTGTGTATTGAGGTGATTTGTGCCAATGTGTGAGATATGAAGTCTATTACCATTGACAACAGCAAGTTTTTGCTTATCACCATGCTCAAATGCCTCAATCAGATTTCCTTTATCAGTTATGGCATGACTGCTAGCACCTAAGTCTGCAAACCAAGTTAGATCAGCTACAATTATGGAGGAAGCTATAAGATCAGCTGGTTCTAAGGAGTTCTGATAGTGAGTTTCAGATTTGGCACCCATATATCTTTCATCAAACCGGTTAAAACAATTAGTTGTTGTGTGATTGTTCAAACCACATATTTGGCATGCACTTTTGTTAGCAAATAATCTACCTCTACTCATGCCTCCTCTATAGCTATTGCTTCTACTAGCATAATTCGACCTTCTTCCTCTATTAATATTTGAGCTACGGATGAAATTGGCTGAGGCTTCACTTAAGTTGACTGAGGCTAAATAGTTTTTCAGAGTGTTGAGGTACTCAATTCTGCTTTCATAAGTCATGAGCACTGACTACAACTCATGCCAAGATATGGATTCCCTGCTATTTATTTGTACTACTGTAGGAGTATATTCTTCATCTAAACCAGAAAGCACTTAAGTAACAAGATTAGCATGAGGAATGACTTTACCAACAATTTCAAGATTGTCTGCAAGTTGTTTGATAATGTTGAGGTATTGATCAACACTCATTGATCCTTTCCTAGTTCTCTAAAGTTCACTGACAAGGAAGGTAACCCTCGATCGATTCATGGCTCCAAAACTTTCTTGGACAACATTCAAGAGTTCAGAAGACTTAGATGATCCCATAACTCTCATTGCAATTTCTAGTGTCATTGAGGAGTACAATCAATCCATCATTAGTTGATCTTTTGACACCCAATTTCCATACTCAGGATTTGGAGCCATTTCGACTGTGACCCCAATTGAGCCAGTGGTTTGTGTAGCTAAGAACTCAGCTGGACATCTTTTGGTTCTAGTGATGTATCCTTCCAGGTTGTGACCTTTGATGATCGGCATCACCATATTTTTCCATAATAGAAAGTTGTTTCTGTCGAGTCTCACTGGTGGAAATTAAGTTAGGCTGATTCCAAGAGTTTACATATGATTTCCTCCCACCATTGAAGGCATTTGATTCCTAGTAGTTGGCTGTGCTGATTGTGTGTTATCATCAGATACAGTGTTAGCCATAATGCTCTGATACCAAGTTAAACTTCAGAGAAAGAGGAGCTTTAACTGTAGTTGAATAAAATTGAGCAAAAGATGAAAGCTCGATTGATTAATTTACAAGGTTACAAGGCTAGCAATATATACAAGATGCTGCAGTAAGGTGCAGGTAAAGAGTAGCAATTGCACGTGAAGAATCCATATAGTTACAACAATCTTTGTGGTCCCAAAACTGCACAATCCAATGAGTGCAGATCCGATAAGTGTTAGAATCCGATAAGTATTAGCTCAATTCGGTGAGTGCAGCTCAATCCGATAAGTGTTAGGATATCCAGTGAGTGCAACTCAATCCCGTGAGTGTTAGAATAATGTACTTTAACATTCCTCCTCTACTTATTGATTACCATTAAATGCTTGTTTTTAATTGTTCTTGGGTCCAACCTTAGGCTTTGATTGAACAAACGCCCATTTAAATTTCGAAGCATCGATTCAAACAATTCTTCCAAATATTTTGTTTTGCAGTCACGAGGTGATCAAATTTTTTGATTAAACTAATTAAATTCGTTTCCACCATAAAACTTCATTTGATTAACAAGTTCAGTATACCATATGAGAATTCTTTTGTACTTTCTTTAACATTCATTTTCATATATTCAAATTCCCTTAAAATATTACCTTCAAATCCCATTTATATTCCTTCTTTAAAATCTCCCAAGCTTTATTTGCTTAAATTTATATCATGATTCTTGAAAAGACAAAATAAGTTACTGCTCTTCGCAAATTGATATAGCATTTGCATCTCTTTGCCTATTATTTTATTTTTCTTCGCCATTTTCTTCTCTACATCTTAATAACCCATCTTCATTTTCGAACTCTTAATAGTCACTTTCTACCAAATCCCAAAGATCAGTCGGTAAAAATGAAGTATGTTATCTTCACACACCAAAAATCATAATTTTTCCCATTAAAAATCAGAACAAATGGTTTCTAATCATTTCACATGTCTGGTTGTTAAGATTTTGGGTTTTATCTTAAAAGATTAACCTTAGAGTAGCAGCCCAAATCTTTATAAATTATATATATTTTCATCTTTATATGTGAGATTATATCCTTTAATATGCCCCCTAAAGATGGTGGTTCGTTTGAACAAACTAATCTTGAAATCTGTGTGCTCAATTTTTTGAGTTTTAATCGAAACGAATTGTTCGTTAGAGTTTAATGGTCTCTGATACCATGTTAAAATTTGGGGTTCTATCTTAAAATGTCAACATTATTAAGAGGAACAGGCCAAACCTTTATAAATGGTCTATGTTTTCATCTTTATTCGATGTGAGATTTTATCCCTGTCATGATTTTCGTTTTTCTTTTAGTTTCTAATGTAGATCAATGATTGCTGAACCCTAAATCTGTGAGACTAGGTTGCGTGGCTTTTTGTTACAGTTTAAATACGCTGCAGTAATCTAGTCTTCAATGTAAAGAACAAATGCAAAAACGACCTCGAAGAACTGAGGATAAACAGTGAAAGAAGAGGAAAGAGTCCAATTTATTTTTTTAACAATTCCATACACATTTCGAGTCATACGTAAACAAGACTTTTGATTCTATTCAAGAATTAATCTCAGGAGCGTTGAATATATTTAATATTTAAACAAGTTAACATTAACAAGATCTTTCAAGAAATCATATTCTTGAGTTAGTCCTCCTCTCCCATTACACCGTAGGAGTAGAAACCAGGCGAGCTGCTTAACTTATTAATTAGACTATCAGTCTTAGAAAATATTGCTAACTACATTATCGAATATGCCTAATTTAGTCGCGACCATTGTCTTTATAAATTTCTTTAGCATATTTCGATACATTAAATGAGGTGGAATTAGCTAGGACAACTCCAAAATTTATCGAGCATTTTTCTTAACCCGGATCAGGTTCATTGCTCTTAGATAATGCAAGCCAATCTGCATCTCTAGATGTAATTGATGATACTTGTGAATTGTTTTACCAAAAAAGGCAAAAAAATAATAATTAAAGAGCAAGAAATGTTTGGGCATGCCAACACAAACTTATGACTTGTTCATGCACAGAATGTGCAATCTTATCCTGTTAGACAGCCAGACATGGCAACATCTTTTGCTATTCAATTCCCTTTGTAAGAAATTATGTAAATGGCCAGCTACGGGAAGAGTATGACTCAACTTTTGCCCATTCTTGCATCAGAAGCAAAAAGTTTTTATTGAAGATGTTGTGTCATGTGTGTGCGCACATACAAGAGGATATACGCCATTAATATTTGCCTATAATATTTTACGTACCCAATATGCATATCTGATAAAACACGAGAAATTCCATTGAATACTATGACATGAACCATTTTTTGGGGTTCATAGATTTTGGAATAGTGGTTTTTTTTTTTACAACGTGTGAATAAAAAGTATGAAAAAATTTTGAATTTACGTGCATAATATTTTATTATGAAAATGTGTAGTTAAAATAAATTTTGGAAAAAATGAGTTACGAGAAAAATGGAGATCAAACAAGAATATGATGTGACTAGACCCACCTGTGTCAATTTGTGGTACATGTACCTATCCTTTGTTTAAAGTTCATTCAAGCTGATTTTCAACCATTTTATTACCACCAGATCCTTCATTCCATTAGTGAAACAAATTCTAGACTCAATGATAAAAGAAATTATCACTTTAATAGACAATTTTCATGAAAAATAAAATTAAACAAATACCAAACTTTCAACATTCTTCAGGTAAAAAATTACATCAATCAAATACAATTAATTACGATTCCCAATAAAAAAATTTCTAGACAATTCAATTTCCTAGAATTCAGTTTCTTTCCACGCATTTTCCACATTTACAATCAAACGGACCCTTAGATCAATAATTTATATTCTTCATTAATAAACCAGTGAATTGTAAAAGAATTCGACCAAGTGTGGAAAACCTTAGGCATTACCATAGCTGGTATCTTAGGTACTCATAGAAAAAAGTTTGAGCCACATTATTTTTCTCATTATCATTCTTTTATTCATTTTCAACCACACGTTCTTTAATAAAATAATATTTTCCATCACATCAATAACTTTTTCTTCATTTTCAACCCCATATTCCCCATCATATCAATAGTAAAATGCATTCTTACATCAATAACTTTCTCTGCATTTTCAACCACATATTCTCCATCACATCAACAGTAAAAATGCATTCTTACTCCTAAAACGTTCACCAAACAAGCTCATAAAAGACGTGAAATGATAGAATTCATGTCTCAGAGAACAAAAAGAGCCTGATTAAAGATTAAGTTCTTGAGAAATTCAGAAAACTACATCAGCAGGAAATGAAAGATAGAAAATCACCAACGTTTATGCAGTCTTCGACCAAGTCATTGTAGTTTTCAAATGTTTAGAAACATAAGTTCTGTATTTGATGTATCTGATCAAACGACATAATTTTTTTCCTTGATCACGTCTAATGTTATCCAATGCACCCAACCATCAGGCAATAAACCGAGTCGAATTTCTATCCAGGGCTAGATACCAAGAAACCAAGCTGCTCAGCTAAAACATCTACATCTTCTTCAACTTCTCCCTCATCCACAAATGTCCCAATCTCATCATCAATACCCTCATTTATAAAGTCTTCCCAAAATCCTACATGAAATGACTTGTCTGCATTTTCTTGATTTTTCATGTCATCATTTTTCTGTAAATGTTCTTCCTCCATATGCAATGAGATTCCATTTGGTTCTCCAATAATATCACCACATTCTTGAGGTTTAACAAGAATGTTTCCTTCCCCTATCTCGACTAGTTCTTCGATTTCAACATTGTCAATGTAAGTATTAGAATCTTCGCCAACGTGGGATCGACCATGATCAATTCTCTTCCTCCTCTTCTTACTAATGGCTTCCTCTAGTTCTTTCCTTCTATCCTTACGTTGGACTATCTGTTGTAAAAAAATAGGATTTTGAATTGCCTTTGCCAAGAAACTCGTCGTCAGTTGTTGTTTCATTTCTGTCCTTTTCAGCTTTTGTTCCATTGTTTTAAGGTATGCATTAGTATTCTGCTGCTGTTGTCTGAGTTCCACCAATTCCACAGTTAGACTCTGTTTATCGCGCCTTAACTGATCTATTTCTGCATCCAATCCAAATTTTCCCACTTCAACACATGAGTCGAAAGCTTGATGTGTAGCTTGAGGATTCGATGACGTTTTTCTCCTTTTCATGTTTTTCAAAAGATGTCTTTGCCCCCTCAAAAAACCTTCATGAGCAAACTCCCATTTGTCTGGATCAACCTTCCTGAATCCCTGAACAATTTACATTCATAGGCATCATAAAGAAACAAAGCGAAATGCTTCATTTATTTTGTTAATACTAACTCGGGGAGATTTCTTTCTGAATTCAGGTGATCCTAATTGAGATTTTAATGAAAATCATTAGAATATAGGTGCGAGATTTTAATGAATTTCAATGAAATCCTTTAAAATCTAGGCATCCTCAATAACTCAATAGATTTATAATGATTTCATTAATAAAATAATTTAAATAATTTGGAGGATACATATACCAAGTTCTTTTGAAATTTCTTCATAGATTGTTATGAATTTTGAGAAAATCTATTCAAATTTACGAAATTCATTAAAATTTATAATCTTTTAATATTTATCAAAATCTCAGTTGAGTTGAGGAGACCCTCATCATAATATAGACTATCATTCCACTTATGGGAGATATCGAAAGGGACACAAGCTTCAAACTAAATAATCATAACACAAACTATTCGATATATTATATTAGTTGAATTGATTGATTTATTATTATCTATAGATACTTAGATAAATAGCAGAAATTATATTGAAAAAAATCTTATTTATAGGGTTACAAATTAATAACTTGAAAAGGAAAGATTATATATTAATTGCATAATCAAACTATCACAAAACAATCACATAAATTACCAAAAATATCACCAAAGAGAGACAATGTCCTAATTAAATTATACCACAAATTACCTGCCACACAAATAGAAATATGGAAGTCAACGAAAGAGACACAACATATTGGGTGTTTGGTGGGGATTAAAATTAGATTTTTAGTAGATTGTGGTAAAAGTTTTTGAAATGTATGATTGAAAAGATGTATGACCGTGGTTAATATTAATTGTCTGATTTTGATTCGTATTAAAATCTGATTTTAATATGAAACAAACACGTCATAACACAAACAAACATTAATCTATCTATTGTATTAGTCAAATCGACTGATTAATTACTATCTAAACATATACTCAAAAAATAAAAGAAGTTATATAGAAAGACTAATTTAAAAATCAAAATATTAGTGAATAATCACATAAATTATGAAAAACATCACGAGATCACAAAAATCTTTTCTTATTTTCGACATGGATGAAAGCATAGTTTAATCTTGAGATCTATGTAGAAAGGATGAAGAAAGCAATTTTTTTTTATTAACGTAGGAACCGCAGTCGCGCTATCCGTATCAAGAAAACAAATCTTGATATGGGTGGGTGTTGAGAATACTGGTGAAATAATGAATAGTATGAAATGCAGAAACTGAAGAATAGTCTAGACATTTCAGACTTTCCCTTTAAAGCATGGTAACTCATTGAACAAATAAAAAAGCTACAGTGTGAAATATATTAAAAAACACCAACTTGCCATTTTCAAACAAACAAATAAAGAATAAATTAAGTCCTAAAAAAAGTAAAAACAAGATTCAAATATTACTAAATTCTAGTTCTTTCATGAACATGTATGTATATTTTAAGGCAACCAAATCTAGGGCACCTCATTTCCAGTACAATACTCAAAAATCATTGAAGATGACTTCATGAAAATCTTGGCCAAATAACAAGATTTTAACAAAGAGAAAACTTACGTAAGTATTAAGCTGTCGGACGAAGCTTGAGAAATTATTATGTTTGAAGTACTTGGGNTTCATTGAGCCCCTCCAATGGCTGAGGAACACCCATTAATGGTTCACCAGAATGCGGTGAGCTCGATCCATGGAATTCCTCCTTAATGGATTGTAAAGGATTCATTTTTCTTTTTTTGTGAATATTATTTCAAATATACGTAGAATAAAAAAGGAAATACTAAGAAAGTGGCATCGTTTTCTGGACGAATAATGTGGTTCTGGAACCGGGGAATATGTTTTATAGCTGAAAATCGAGAGATAGCCGAGTGCCGACAGGGGATAAAAATTATGCTGGTATGAACTGGTTGGGCGAGTGTCGAGTCTAACCAATAGGTTATTGGAATATAAAATGTTTAATATATTATTCTTTATTACAACAGTTGGAAACTTGAACAGGTGTTGGGTTGATGGAGCAGGCAAGGCTCAAAAAGGTCTTATGATATTTTTAGGTAAGCGGTACCCCCTAACTCAACCAGGGTTGGGATGGGAGCCGAGGGTCTAGGCTTCGAGGGGAAAGGGTATTGGAAATTTGTTATGAGCCTCTTTGGTAGAAATTAAAATTGAAAAATTAGTCGTTATTGTTTATTTTTATTAGACAGATAGGACTCAATAAAGACCATATTTTCAATTTTAATTGTTACCAAACAAGCTCTATGTATAAAACAAAGTTCAATTCTCACCGAAAATCTTCTTTATCTTTAGAAAGAAACTATACATTTTGTAGATTTTGCTAATTTTGAAACACAAACAATCGTGATCTCCAAATCACAACAGTCCAATTATTCAACTTCCAATGAAGATCGACACATTAAACAAGAACGAGAGAATTATTATTTCTCTTTTCTTGTAGTAGCAAGCTAATGAGTTATATTATGTTTTTATTTTCCAAGACTCTAATGACTTATTAATATAAGTCTAAGTGTACCCGACCCGTCTCTTAAACTTAACCGATCTCATGTTTAATTAATTCAATTAATTAAATTATGTCCATGAATTAATTAATTCAATTAAATAATTCGGGCATATTAACAAGCGACCAAATTATTGTACAATACTTGTTAATTAATTAATTGAAATCTCATTCTTCTGATTCTCCTTTTGTGTGTGACCCATCAAATTTCCGATCGCAATACCCAACGATGTGAATTATTATGTTGATCTAATCAAAATCGATAAATTAAAATACCTCATTTTAATTTATCATTAATTCACATTCGTCGTCCCAGATTCACATCTAGCAATATATCAGGACAATACATGTGACGAAAAATGTCACATGGCATGACAAAACCAAATTTATTCATTTACTATGAAACTATAATCCTCTCGTCAATATAATCCGATCAATTAATGAGATATGGATATGTGTCAGCATCAATTATCGATCATATTTTTCATCCCATTATTAAATCAATGTAAGTCGAAAACTCATTTTCGACGTATAAGTACACATTGGCCCAAATTTTCGTTATTAACTTAACTGAATAAAATGTAGATTATAATCTCTTACTATTTAAAAATGATGAATCATCTATTAATCATTCACAACTTTCATATGATTTTGACATACTAGAGCAATGTCGTATTAACGACACTTGGTAGAGTTACATCCAACATTATCCATGTATGACTGTCCTCATATAAAACGCTATGATGGCCTTAAGTCAAATGACCAATTCCACTACCGAACGTTAGAGATTAACAACTAAACTCAGATAGTTATCCATGCAGAATCTCCTCATTCTCTAATGCTTTGTTCTATAACACAGCATCCACGTGTTCGTTTAAGTGTCACCACACTTTAATTTGCGAGATCAGTTACTTACTTCATAAGTAAGAAATGTCACACGGGTCTATCCGTAATAACGATATTCATATCTCGTTATTGCGTACGACCACGGACGATTTAAAATTCAATCATATGTAATTTGTATCTCGCAATTACAACTCCTTGTAACTAACAAATTACCAAGATTTAAATCTAAGGATTTTATTATTTAATTTATTAGAACATTAATTTTTTGTCAAAATATGCATCAATTATATATTAAAAGTGTTTATATCTAAAGTTGATTGGATTTATGTTATAACACTTACAAAGGAGGCTTCCTTGCTCCTGTTAATTTGGCAAGGACCAATTAATTTAGTCTCTTATTCGATTTTAAAATGCTCTCAACCCACCCACGCATCAGAATGACCATGTTGGATGGAAGGGGATAGAGGGGTGAGAGCCGAGAGGAAGGTTGAAGACAACTTCATTACCTGTATTTAGTTTGACTCACTGATTCGATATGTTGTTCGTTTTTTGAAATATCCTCAACTCACCCATTTACCAAACTAATTGGAGTGGAGTGAGGTGGGGGAGAGGGAGTTTACTTCTCTTATTAAATGCAACACGAATTGATCCACATGTTATTGAGTGGAAGCAATGGTCTGAGTTATTAATTGGATTGAAATCTTTGATAATTATATTGTGATTGAAAAGTTTTGTCAATTTTGTTCATTTAGATGACCATACTAGAATTTAATTATATTAATTGATATGAAAATCTCATGGACCCCAAGATTTTAGACTTCTACGAGATACAATTGATAAATGTCCTTTTAATAATGAACTTAAATTTGCGGCAATGAGTGAGTGTGGCTGTCAGCATGAAACTGTGCACAAAATATCTGGGCTTAGGAAAAAGTTAAAAAGAAATATCTAGAAAACTGATCATTATTATAATATGCCTTAAAGTAATAGTTCCACTTTGAATGATATCATAAACACAAGGGTCCACTCCCTTGATTATTGTCATGGAAATATTTTATTTATACAAAAATAAAATGCTTCTTGTATAATTCATAGTTCCACTTCTTGTATAAGGAAAAAATTCATAATTACCATACTTATAAAAGTATAATTTCAAAAATATCAAATTTGTAAATTTCTTTCAAAAAAATATTATTATTATCATTATGATGATGAAATATCAGTAATGTGATGTTTATGTAGAATAATGAGATTGAACCTTTCAAGTTTTATAAGAGAGGGAGGGGGAAATGAGAGAAAATGTGCGGAATAATGAATTGTCACATCATCGTGATGAAATATAACATTAAAAAAATGTCTATATATATAGTTAATCATTTATTGCTAGGGCTTCCAATAATGTTGATGCAAATTAAACACGCATTAATGACTTGTTTCTAGCCATACACTCGATTGACAAAGTGTTGCTATACTCTCTATTTATGAATATCGGCCAAAAAAAGAACATGGTGAAGATATGAAAGTGTTTTGTGGGTGCATTTACCATCCTTTGTTTCGTTCAGGGTTTTGAAAATATGAAATTATCTCTTTCAGAATAAGTAGTCTTACATGGAACTTATTAGACGAAATAAAGGTCTATCTTATTATCAACTCGCCAATATTTCAAAGTCGAGATTTAACAAGACGTAAAGGAGTTGCTTGATGAACGTTTATAGTCGGGCTCATTATGTCCTCTCTAGTTAGTCAGATTAGATGCCTCAATCAGAATTAAAAACTTGAAAGTAATAATCCACACCATTAAGATTTTGTTGTCAAAACTTTAGTAAATATAACCCCGACAAGGACAAACCCTAATAATATGTCAACCACAAGAAATCATTAAACCAGAGGAAACTTTATTTTACTCTAAAAGAGTCCATCCCACATAATAAATGATGTAGTGGAACACCAAGAAAGTGACGAACACGAATTGTAAATTGCTAATTCGTCTTGCATAAATCTCCAATGTTTTATTGTATATTCAAATAAATAATTAAATAAACTTGGAGAAAATAAAATGCAAAAGAAAAAAAAATATCGAAGCCCTCCCACAATCGTTTAAGAGCTTCGGCTATGTTCATACGTGCTGCAATCGAACATAAAAGTAAAAAATCTTTTTTATTTTTTTCTTATATTATTATTGACTTAAAAGTTACTTTTTTAACTTCTATTTGATATTGACAAAATGTAAAAAAATAAAATAAAGATAAAAAAATATATAAATTTTAAAAAATGAAAATTTTCGATGAATTGGGACTCTGACCCAAAACTCAAGCCATCAAACAAAGAGAGTTCATAAATACTGTTTTCCTTAAAAAATTAGAGAAAAATAGTCACATTCTGCTTTAACATACACTATTTACGCATCACGCGTTTGGGACAAAAAAATCGTACATTTCAATTAAAAGATATGATTAAATTAATAAGCATTAATTGATTGCTCAATGGAGCTTCTGGATAGCTGTAGAATCCATTAAAAAACTCGTTCAAAAGTTAAAACAAGGCTTATTAGCATAAAACGTTCATATTTTTGACACTTAGTATTTGAAATGTCCCAACGTTTCATTTTTTATATTTTCGCCCCCATTTCAACGTTTCAGTGTAAAAAACTTCATTTTCACTGTTTTTCAGTGTAA
>CAIGRO010140506.1:0-10578 GCA_903798355.1 Fraxinus baroniana | reverse complement strand
AACATATTTCATGGAATCCATGATTATTTAGAGGGTGTGTGGTAGAGATTAAAATCAGATTAAAATTGAAAAAATAGCCGTTATTGTTGACTTTTATTAGACGGGTGTGACCCAATAACGGCCATATTTTCAATTTTAATTGGATTTTAAGCCGTACCAAACAGGCTCTTAGTGTAATTCACCGCATCAATTATCTTTGTACTCAACGAACTTCTAAAGGAATAAGAAATCTGAAGATTAGCAATTGTGAATATTTAAATGGCTAGCACGTCTTTGATAATTTGAGAGACAATAACGTATCGAAAGGCTCATCGACTAAGTCGTTACATGATCATATAGCTACATCCCTCACTTCATTTGGTTTACATTATAACTTCACCCCTCACTTTCTCAATTAACAAGTTTTAATCCTCCTTTAGTGCTTTATTTGCTATGATGTTAAAGTCAAAAGTCAAAATATTAATAGTAGGATCCATGAGTATTATTCAATTATTCACTAATCATTAATATTTTATTATAATTTCAATAAACTATAAATAAATCCAAACAAACCTGAGTTGTTAAACTTCTTAGATTTTTTCTTCGATTGACAAATGTTAACATCTCACAGAAAAAAATAATATATTTTACATATTTTGACCAGAAAAAACCAAAATGACCCCAAAATTTGTATGTACATTTCCTTATCGTCCATTTGATGTGGCAGCAGTGAGTAAAGCTTTTAATTACAATCATGCTATTTGTATCGAAATGGTTGACAAGAAGTTTGACATAATGCCACATGGCGGCCCCCCGAATTCGGTACAAGTAGATTAATTCTTTTAATTAATAATTGTACATATAAAAATTAGTCAAATGGATTCAAAGTCTGTTTTTCAATCTTAAAAGTTCCTTTTAACCTTTTAAAAGTCATGTCAAACAGCATTAATTACTTTTGCATGCAAGAAGTGCTTATTGAACATAATTTTTTCTTTTTTTTTTTTTAAATCTAGAACACGCTTAGGCTATGTTTGGCTCACGTTTATAATTTTTTTTGTAAATATTTAAGTTACTTTTTATTCACACATTTTGAAAAATTCATAAATACTACTCACTTATTCACGTTTCGTTATATTTATTTACATTTTTAATCATTTATAAACACTTTTTAAATTGAACTTTCCTATAATGAAAATAAAAACTTTTTGTGATGAAATTTTTTTTTAGGGTACCCTTAATTAAAAATATATTACAATAAGCCCATGTTTGATTTTGCTAAAAATCATATTTTTAGTAGATCTTGATAAAAGTTTGTGGTTAAATTAATTGTTAGATTTCACTTAAGTTTTTATTAACTTTTTAACTAAATCAAACATGGTCCAAGTCTATAACTCAAAGCTTTGCATTTTTATAGAAGTACTTTTAAAAAAATTACACTCTTTTTTGACACCTTATTATGTAAATCATTATGTAACTTTATTTGTACAAGTTGAGAAGAGGATTTAGTTAAGAATATTTATCCCTATTTTCCCAAAAATTCATTTTTAGTGTCTGTTTGAGTCCCTTTTTGATGAAATTGTATTTTGGAATAATATTTTAATCGAAAATGTGTTGTTAAAAATAAGAAAAAGTTTTGGGTATATTATTTTATTGAGAAATATATGATTGAAAATAAAAGAAAGAAAAATGTATTTTAGAAATAATGGAGACCAAACAATGGATTAGTAATACATTTTTCAATAAAATGATTTTACACAAAACACAATTTTTTTAATTTCTCAACCATATATTCTCTAAAAAAATACTATTTCGAAATGTATTTTGGCCCAAAAATGGGGCGGCTCAAACAATGGAAAGTCACGTAACAGAAAGAAAGAAAGAAAAAAAATTAGTGATATTATAATTCTTATAATATTTTAATGAGAACGTTAAAAATAGATTAAAATAATGTAAGAAACAAGAATCTCTACCAATCATGCCATAATTTTTGACCAAATTATAAGTTAAGTGGGTGTTTGGTGAATATTAAAATTAAATTTTTAGTAGATTGTAACAAAAGTTTTTGAAATGTGTGGTTGAAAATTTGTGGACCCAATAAAGATGTGGTTAATATTTGTTATTAGATTTTGACTTAAATTAAAATCTGATTTTAATCCGAAACAGACATGGCCTAAAAATGATTTTTGACCAAATTATAAGTTAAAAAATCTTTACCAATCATTTCATAATTTTGTCCCAGTTTGGTGCACATTATTTTCAAAAGAATGAATTTTTTTGGTTGATGTGATGGAAAATATGTTATTGAAAAAGAATGAAAAATTATTGATGTGATGAAAAATATTATTTTATTGAAAAATGTGTGGTTGAAAAGGAATAGAAAAATGAGAGTGAAAAGAAAAATGTGGCCTAGGGGTTTTATATCAAAAATCATGAACATCGCAATGAGTAATGCTATTTTATGACTGAGATTATAATTTCCATTTATGTGACTATAATAAGGACGACAATGTGATGAGTACGTGACAAGTTAATCATTCTTTTCTTCGTTTCGTCGAATATTTTTGTCATATTGCCCCTCTCCATACTCGATTAAAACGGGACGAGACGAGGCCGAGATCGGGATCGGATGGGACAGGGCAAATCCCCTGTCCCATTTATCGTCCTCTTTATTTTTTATATATCTTTAGTTGTAAATATTTATTTTCCAAATTGTTAGGAACAATTTAATTCTTTTTAAAAATGATGATAAATTTAAATTTGAAATTAACTTTAAAATGGGAAATATTGAAAATGAGACTATATTTCTCGTACCCGTCCCATAACCTCCTCTCCCGAATATCGAATTGAACGAAATATTTTACGATCTCTAAATTACATTCCTATTATCATCTAACACCAATCATCAGTAAGCCTGAATAGTATGATTCGAGCAGTCTCCTCTAAAAATCTCGTATAAATATAACTACAAATCGCCTTTTTACATTGTCTCTAATCTCTTCCCTTTTCTCTCCCCCTTTTTGCTTTCCGTTAACGCACGCAGAGTCTATTCGGACTCCGCCTTCGCTTCGATTCATCTCGTTCTTGTTTATGAGGTAAAAAATTATTTACAATTCGTAATTCTTGTCCCGTTGGACCTTATCGCTTTGTTACAATTTTTCCTTTCTTGATATGGTCTCAATTTTATATTCAGATCCGTTTTAATACTCTGTTTTCATGATAAAAGTTAGGTTATTAGTTTTTCTTTTTCAAGATTTGTAATTATTTGGTCCGTTAATTTATTCGGTTTTGTGGATTATTTAGATCTGGAAATGCTTTGATTTCATCTTCGAATTTTTTTAATTTTAATTTTAATTCTGTGTTTTATCGTTGTAGAGATGTAGTAGCTAGAACTTAGAAGGGTTCGTTTCTTTTTCTTTTTATTTTTGTTAGTATTCTTTTTATATCGAGAGATCTAAATGAAAATTGTCTTTTACTTTTAAGTATTTGATTCAAGTGGTGGTTGAAATGAGGCTTATAATTTTTCTTTCATTTCTCGTTCTCATGCAGCTCGAAGGAGAGACCCACTCTCGGGTAAGATCATTTCCTTTTTAAGAATTACATTTTAAGGAATTATTTGCAAGAGGATGATGATAAATTTCTATTATTTTGTACACAAGAAGTAGCAACACTAAGTTGTGTCTCGTTCTAAATACATAGAGTCAAACTCTGAATTTCTCAATACATTTATAATTAAGTCTACAAACAAGTTGTATGAGATTAAGCCCCCGTTTGAGCCAACTTTTTTAAAAATGAGAATGAAAAATATAGCCGTTATTGGGGCCACACAAGAGATAGAAAATTTGAATTTAAATATTGATACGATGGATAACTGTTATATTTTTCATTTTAAGAAGAAAAAAATATGGCTCAAACAAGGCCTAAATATCTGCAATATCGTCAAGCAATATCAATTTTCATCTGCCTATTCTTCTTCTAAGAGTTTTCTTGAGTTAACATTGATCTTTTAAACAAGTACGAATTCATCATTCTATGCAATACAGGCCCCTACTATCTAATCCAGTTATTCCCTTGATTTATCTTCAATTGGTCATTTTTTCATCCTTAAACAGACACTTAGTACCACAAAACATGGTCTAGAAACATCTCTGAAGAATTTCTTATTTTAATTTGACGGGTAATTTTTGATTAGTCAGAATTCTTAATTTTTTTCTGCATCTTGTCCATCTAATTCTAATCCTATGCATTATACTCTCTTAAAAGTTATCATTCATTGTTAAGAGTTGGACTTATATGCTATTATGTATCGTTTTTCTAGTGATCAGATAAAAATGATTTTGTGTTTTGAATTCACTCGAAGTCTCTTATTGTTATTTTGTGATTATTATATTGTATTTCTAAACATAAAAATGCTAATATGTTTTAACAATAGCAGTGTTTCTTCATTTGTTTCCGATTGATTTTACCGTCACAGATTCCATTTCTTATTCTGATGTTTTCCTGCTAATGAATCGTCTCTAATTACAGTGGTACGCGGATTAAGACCCGCAAACGGAATATTCCTGCGCCGCTGGACCCTGCAGCATTTTCGGATGCAGTGGTCCAGATTTATCTGGATAATGCTGGTGATCTGGTAATCCTTCATGTTTTTAAATTGTAGGTTGTTTATTCTACCTTACTCGCCACTTTCATTTCTTTGCACGTACATGCCCTATTGGGTGCGTGCAGGGGCTTGGGGGCAGGTGTAGAATGAGTGGAGCAACTGATGTTTGAGTGTCGTGCAGGAACTTGTTGCTAAGAGCATTGAATCCTCAGATCTAAATTTCTCAAGATACGGTGACACCTTTTTTGAGGCAAGTAGCTTGGACATTTTTGTTCCTTCACAATTTTGCGATGGTGTTAACTAGCAACATGTTTGTACTCAGACCTTTTCCTCCGGCAACAGAGAAACTAGCCTATTTTATTGTGTGCATGCATGTAAGCCCATAAGGGTATTCTCCATTGCCACAAAAATAGGGTTGAATGGTGTTTGTGCACTACACAGGTGAATAATATCCTTAATGCTAGTTAGTATATGGTTGTATGTGTCAACAAATTAATGGGAAAATTGCACCTAGAGTTTTCGTTCTAGCCCCTAATTTCAAGTTTTAGCACTTAGGTCCTCAACAAAGAATTCCTTAAACTAAAATTAAGGACACATAATTGCTTTCTTGAACAAAATTCTTAACCACGTTCTGATCAACCTGAATTTAAAATCTAAACTAGAGGAATCTGCTGTTGGGACCTAAATGCTACAAAATTGAAAGTTGGTGAACTAAATTCCAAGAAAAATTGAATGAAGTACAGATGAGGACAATAGGTGCACTTTTGCCTGGAAAAATCGCATACAGCTGTAGACGAACTAACAAAACACATCATCCTAGAAACGGGAAGGAGAAAAATAGAGGTGACTTTGGCTACAAGCATAGCAAATTTGTTCAACATTCAAAAAAGAACAAAGTTTAAGACTGTTATGGGACATTGCATTGATCTTTAGAGGAAATGGCAACCAAGTACTTAGCTCGTAATCCTGAGCTATGATCACTTGCCCTTCTAAAAATCATGCGAGACATGTCTTGTGTCGTGGCTGTGCTTCTTAGCAAGCTGTAGCTTGTACTTACATATTGCATCATTACAGGTTGTCTTTACAGGGGGGCGTACACAACCAGGCACAACTAAACCGGATGAAGGGGAGCGCCATCCTTACTCTATAATTGACTGTGAGCCAAAACGGGAAGTCATTTTACCATCTGTGATATATATTCAAAAGATCCTGCGGAGAAAGCCTTTCCTTATAAAGAATCTTGAAAATGTTATGCAAAGATTCTTGCAGTCCTTGGAGCTCTTCGAGGAAAATGAAAGCAAGAAGCTGGCAATTTTCACCGCTCTTGCTTTTTCCCAGAAATTGTCTGGTCTCCCTCCAGAGACTGTTTTTCAGCCACTACTCAAAGATAACCTTGTTGCAAAAGGGCTAGTTCTCTCATTCATGACAGATTTCTTCAGGGAATATTTGATTGACAATAGTCTTGATGATTTGATTCTAATCCTGAAGCGGGGTAAAGTGGAGGACAATCTTTTGGACTTTTTCCCATCTGCAAAGCGGACGCCCGAAGCTGTCTCTGAGCATTTCACGTAAGCATACTACTCTGAACTACCAAGGATTTGCAGTTAAATTGAACTTGTCATTGTGCATCAACTAAATGAATTGACTAAATGAATGCTTTTGATTTACATAGCATATAAGAATGTTGTATTATCAGTTATTCAATATATTCTTATATCACTTGGGACCCGAAGTGTATTTTGTAAAGATTGAAACTTTAAAAAACTTCGAAGAAATTCCGTTAGAAGAGAAAAAAAATGCCAGGCTGCTTCTGCAAAGAAGCCTTCCTTTTGCTTTGTTAATAAAGTGCATGACTCTCAGGAATGTCGCAGCTACTCTGCCGGGTTATACCCTCTTATGCATTGTAATACATACATGTAGATGGTCGAGGGTAGACAAACGATGATGTTGAAATATTCAGTTTCAACTTTTAAAGCGAATGCTTGAGAGTTAATGATGTGACATATTTATTTGGCAATGGAGTTATTGTCACTACAGGTAGAAGAAGATTCATGCAATGCTTTTTCTACTTAACTGGTCTACTATAATTTGCGTTGTCATAGTCTCTGCTTCTGATGAACAAAGGTGTATTGGAACATTTGGGATATAATGCATTGACTCGAAGTGGACTCCTACTTTGGACGTGGTAACAGCAAGTGTGATTGTAACAATGGGTGGAGCGAGTATTAATTAAGTTAATGCCGGTAAACTTTTGAAATGGAGAACTCTGTTTTTTGTGCATTTAGTCTAGGTACATATCATTTCAAATTTAACTTCCCTGACAATTTTGAGATTCTGGAGTTGTACATCTGAGAAGTGCAGTTTAGGATCTTGTTGTCTTGCAAATTTATTCTTTAATATATTGCTTATTTGCTTTACACCGAACTGTCTTTCCTTCAATATATTGTTGGAAATTGCAAGCCAGTCACATCTTGACATTGTAAGAAGCTTGAGTTCACCAAAATTGTGAGAGTGGGGGTGTAATCATTCACCTTATTGACTTCTGCAATTTAACCAGTTGAAATTTCTGTTTATGCTGAACTTAGTTATCTTTTACTTGTGTCTCAGTAAGGCGGGGCTTTTACCCTTAGTTGAATATAATGAGAAGAAGATATTTGAAATGAAGTTGAAGGAAATGAAATCTGTGCTAACAAGCCAGATGGCTGAGGAAGCTGATATATCTGAAGTCATAGAAACTGTGAAACAACATGTCAAAGATGCAAAATTGCCAGATATTGAGGTCGTCAGGATTCTTTGGGATGTGATGATGGATGCTGTGCAGTGGTCTGGAAAGAATCAGCAGCAGAATGCTAATGCAGCTCTTCATCAGGTATGACTCGGAACTCACTCATGAATGCTTGGGCCAAAAACTTGTATTACCTGGGCTGTCATTTTAATGCGTTCTACTATCGTAGCTCTTGTTCATCACTTTTTTACCTCTGCACGTACTGTTAATGGGCAAGTGTCAGGCTTGAAATTAGCAAAATTTTTGCAGTTCCTAAACATGATGTTTCATAGCTGTGTACTTATTTCACTGTGAAAAATAACCACAGCGAGCTAGTAGGTTTGTTATTTGGAATCAGACTGCCTAATTTTATAATATAAAGTAAAATCAGTGTTTTGTTTGATGTATTCTCGGTGTTAGCGAATCATGACATGGATTTTTGTGACCATATTAAAAAAATAAAAATAGAGAATGTAAATAGGAATCAGAGATAGAAAATTGCAACATCACATTATTGTAAGCTGTGTCTCGCCATAGACTTTTACATCATCTTTAGCTGCTGTGAAGTTCTCATAGTAATTTGTGTGTTCATCATTTATAGAAGCACCCATTGTTTGAACAAGGATTGCTTAAAATAATTTGGAAATATTTTTCTTCCCTTGATCTAATTCAGGTGAAAACATGGGCAAAATTACTTAATACTTTCTGTACTTCTGGAAAGCTAGAGCTGGAACTCCTTTACAAGGTTCAGGTCCAGTGCTACGATGATGCAAAGTTGATGAAGTTATTTCCAGAAATTATAAGGTCACTTTATGATCAGGATGTACTTGCAGAAAATACCATTCTTCACTGGTTTCGTAAGGGAACAAACCCAAAGGGCAGGTGTGCAACTTGATTTATCGTGGTTTTGATATTGTTCTTTTCTTCTCTCCATCTTGTGTGTTTTGTTTTGTTGTTGGTTATATTTTTTTACGTTGCTACACAGGCAAAGCTTTGTGAAGGCATTGGAGCCCTTCGTAAAATGGCTGGAGGAAGCAGAAGAAGAGGAATAAGTTCGTGGTGATTTTGCAACTACCTTGTTTTGAGTAGATGCTCTCTTATGTTGAATGAACGTCGACTCCTTTAATGTTGTTTGTCAAAAATTGCTTATATATCCCGTAAAATCAAAAGATTTTAATTGCTTCTTGATGTTGTGGTTAAAAAAAAACCTGATGTGATGTGTGCTTTACTCGAATAAAGAGCAGACTGTTTAGTTTTTCTTTATATTTGGATTATTACAAGAGTTTGACATCTGAGGGTCGTGCATCACTGGTTGGTGAAAATGGATTACGATATGGATATCTGTTGAACTGCTTGTCGTGATTTTATTTTATTTTATTTTTACGGTGCGTTCTCTTTTCAATGCACAGCTCTCATGTGAAAATTCCAATCTCAATTCTATTGAAATAATTGGTGAGGATAATTAGACACTATTGTGCGATATTAAGAGGGTGTTTGGTGTTGATTAAAATAAGATTTTTAGTGGATTGTGATAGAAGTTTTTGAAATGTGTGGTTGAAAAGATGTGGGACGTATGAAAGATGTGGTTGATATTGATTATTTGACTTTGACTTAAATTAAAATCAATCCGTTCCAAACAGGCAATAAATAAAAAATAGAAGTTAAAATATTGTATATTGTGTAGTCCAATATGATTTAATTCTGTTTATCAAATGCTGAATTGAGTAGTCATCATAAGAGCATCTTCAAGAGACTCTTTAAATATGAGATGCTCTCTATTTTAAAGAGTTTAACATTTAAAATCATACTACAAAAGACTCTTTAAATTAACATTTTAATTTAGAGAGTGAGTTTCCCTCTATAATTAAATGCATTCAAAAAGTTATGTGCATTTAATCGTTTTGGAGTTACAAAATGAATGGAAAATCGTTTTTAAGTTATGTTTTAAATGGAAAACGTAAAAGAAAAATTCCAAAATATGGCTAATTTTTGACTCATTCGTGCACACAGGTCACGCCAACACAAGTTCAAGGCTCGAATGCCAAGTCGGTTCAAGATTTGCACCCCCTTGCGGGCGCGTAGGCTATTGAAGAGTCTCTATGCAATAAATAGTTACACCTTACAAATTGTTAACCATATATAAATTGGTCCACAAATTCATTTCTATCTATATGGGATAACTATTTAAGTTTTCCCACATTGCCACATTTTTTTTTTCTTTTTTTCCAACTTGGGATGACACTATTTATAATCCCCATATATTCTCACTTTTCCATTTTTAACCAATGTAGGATTGTAATGCCTTTTAAGGTTCCTCCTCTAATCCTAACTTCCAATGAATATGGGATTAATTTCACATACACAGGTGAAAATCTATTTGCCAATTAATATATTTTCCAACACTAACTTGCTTGTTATTCAGCCATACAGTTGCTACTGTATCATCCTGCCTTGATTAGAGCAACAAACTTACTATCTAGATGCTTCAGATATTTCAACAGATCTAGCGATGAACTGATCGGATGGCGAAGATTGATCATGAAGTGGACCTTAAATTTATTGAGAATAAGACTTGAATTTGTTTCGTACTTACTGGGCATGGAACACCACCGCTCTCCAGTAGTTGCGGCCAAACAATCTTTTTCTAACCGGGAGTGGTTAATGGTTTATCAGATGACATTCCCAACTGATTACTCGTATTTCCTTGTACTCCTGCACGTCTATGGTTGCAAGGTTTGAGGATATTATATTTTGGTTTAAGCCATCTAAAGCCTGCGTGACAAAAACCATCGATATTAATATCCGATCACTTTAAATAAGGGCTATAAGCCTTAATAACATCAATTGTTTTCTGGAAAAAAAATTGGCGAGGAATTTCTCTTACTTTTGACATTCGTGAGTGAATCAACAAGTTTGAATTTTTACGTGTGATTCGTTTTCTTTTCTACGTCACTAATGCAAAATAGTAATATAGATTTTTCAAAGGATGATATATATGGAGACGTGGAGATAACAACTAATGTATATGTGAAGATAACTGATTGACAAAATAACAAGTCAATGTTTGTGTAAATATGGAGATGTGTCGATAATGCTTGAGAACGATAATGTGTAATATATATAGAGATATGAGGATGATGGGTAGATAAAATGCCAGGTCAAGGCTGTGTATATATATGAACATGTGGGGATAATGTGTAGACTTTGTGTACGATGTTGCAAAATAATCCCGCAA
>CAIGRO010140475.1:0-12392 GCA_903798355.1 Fraxinus baroniana | reverse complement strand
TAGATTACTAGAATTATAGGATCTTTGTAATTTTCTCTCTTCTCCATTATTTCTTGTGGTGCAATAAAATCTCCTAATTCCTCTGCCATATTCTTGTCTTCTTTTATTCTTTTGTTCTTGATCACATACTTTATTATTTGCCATAAACTTCAACATCTCAATCCGTTGATTGGTGTCACAATAAGTGATATCAATCCTAACAAGTGGTATCAGATCAATTCGGGTATCGGCTTGTCTTTTGTAACACTCTTCTTGAACGACCATTCTTCTAGAGGTTGTAACTTGCCACGTAACTTCATTAAACACAAGCATAATGCTTGCTAAACATGTGGTGCTACATAACATTACTTATAGATAAATGGTTCCCCATGGGATGGCTATGTCAAGCTTGGGTGTAACAAATATTATTATCACAAAATTGCAGTCCAGCGTCCTCTACTCGAAAACTTCATCGAATGGACAAATGAGATAAAAAAAATTCTCTCATCAACCATTTCAAACTTTTAGAAAGAACGCTTAAAATTTGGGGAATCAGATAAGCTAATATGATTACTTTGTCTTGACTTAGGGTATTTAGAATTTCATATAATTCAAAGTTGATATACATCACTTAAACATGAAATGTAAAGTACGTGGTCGTCAACTTCTCAATAAAGAAATTCATCTTCCACTCTTTTGAGCTGTTCTGGCTGAATAAAATTATCACTTTTTTGTCCTTGCACTGCTCCTGCCACATTTGGGATCCCCAGGACTGTGTTGCCATTTTTGGTAATGACTTTTATGAGTCTTAACTTTCTCGATGATTTTGCTGTATTGTTAAATTAATGACCCATTTGAACAATGACTACGAGCCACTAGCTACTGCAAAGCTGCAAGCTACTATTGGGTATTAACACAGTATTTCCAGATGATCAGGGAGTAACAACAATTGGAGCTCGGGGAACCAACTTGACATTTGGTAAGCATTCCCATCCATTTTCCTTGCTGTGGGATACCGTAAAATGCTTAGGAACCCAATTTTCATCTTTTAGCTTTCTTTCTTTTGCAGCCTCTCTCTGCTTCTCCTCGACCACGGTCTTTGCTTCCCTCGCTTTCTCCCAGCACTTATGTAGAATAGCTTGGCTCACCTCAGCCCATATTACTGCTGATTCACTTGGGAGAACACCCTTAACACATAAAAATCACAGGATCAGAATCTTTGCAACTTTTTTGACATCAGAATTGAGTATTCTTGCTAATAACGGTTGAATCACATCCATATATTCATTCCTTTCCAAAGAAATTCATTAAGCTTCCATTTTAGTTGAAAAAATTTAATCACACAGTAAGCACATTATGATTGACTATTGAAAATCATTTGCCAATTGGTGAAAGACTAACTATATTCAGCATAATTGGAAACATCATTATTCATGATAAAACTTATTAAGCCTTCAATTCTGTAAAGATTTTATATGAAAATTAGTTGTTCGCTACCTGGAATTGTAACAATTGAGATTATCAGCTCCATCAGACCAAGAGATCAAACAACTATTTGTGGAAGTAGTTACCTTTGGATCTTCGACTATAGGAGTCTTCAGTCCTGATAGCACTTCAGTCGCATTGTAGATGGTTGTGACTTTTTCATTGGAAACATCTTTGATGGTGACAGTTCTACAATGTAAGCAAGGAGAAAGGAATAAAATACTGTATCGATTTTGTAATCTATTCCATCATTGGAAGATAGATGTATATTGAGGCACTTCATCTATTGCTAGGAGTTTGGCACAAGTTTTCTTTAAAGTGGGCACGGCCCTCAAATCTTAAACGTGAATATATATGGTGAGAAGTCTTTCCACATACTTCATAGTGGCAAGTAATGAGTCTTGTGCAAATAAAAGATAAAGAATCCTCGTTAATTATGAGGTACCTGTCCCATTGGCCATTGATCTCGTAAATGGTCTGTGATGACGTAGACAGAAAGATCTTTCCTTTAATCGACCTGTGTAATGATCGACGTGAGAAAAATGAGCTGCCTCTATAACAAAGCTCTGCTTCAAGGCCAGTTTCTTTGCATCGGATTGTGATGTTGCCCAACCATTCAACCCTAGGAACAGGTAAAAATCTTATCACAAGCTTTGGCGAGTTCATTACATACGTTTCATTCTTATCAAGGAGATTCAACTGTCGTGCCCCACGCACCTCAGTTTCAACATGAGTGCCTGTAATTTTGTAATTAGTATATAACAATGATCCACAAGGAAGCATTTGTAAATTCGTGTATACAAAAGGACAAGCAAAATTATCTCAGAATTAGGCCAAATAATGAATAAACCAGAACTGCCATTCCGGCTCGCCCTGAGCCTGATTTAAATTTCAAGTTGGAGATGGCTGCTATTACAATTAGTGCTTGTTTATAAAACTTGCTAAAATTTAATCAACTTTTCAACCAGTCAAACTTTAACTTTAACCATACAGGACACACAACTTTTATCAACTTTAATCAATTGTATATACATAAAACGAAATATGGTTTAGCAAAGGAGTTGAATACCACAGAATTTTGGAATGGGCGAATGACACCATATCATCTCAATGTTTTCTTTCTCATCGGTAGCATGAAGTGCAGTCACTGGAGGATGATGCGACACCTGACATCATCAAGTACAAAATCTCACGGTTTAAGGGACATAAAGCACATATATGTCTAGTTGAATTGTACTCGTGGCTTTTGGCTAAGCATAGCAAGTTAGCTATAGTAAGCTCAAATTGAGCATCATTCCGATCAACAGTAGAGATCAATTTTCGACAAAGTATTCTATCTTACATGAAATCCTAATTTTTTTTTTTATTTACAAATACGGCAGGGGTCCATAGGCGTAAATACCCAGCAGCCTTCATAGAAGAAGAGCAGAAAAGTAGTAAGGTACAATTATCAAATGCAGAAAATCTAAAACGTATACCTGTTCCAGTAGCACATTAAGAGTGCCCCTCGAGACATGATGAGTCTCTCCAAGAATAGGATTGTAGGGAGCCACGCCAAAGATCAAAGGACGCAAGGTGGATATGCTCCAAGCAATAACAGATATGAATCTGTCAAGAGGGCTTTCCCCATGGTTGCACATGCTTAACAAATCAGTATTAATGCAATACACTGATTCTCCATAGCATTGCAGCTGTGACTTTGGAAGGTTGAATAGCGGTGGCAACTGCATTTTTAGCCAAAACAATCATAACCATATAGCCTAAATCTAATATTATCCAAAACATCAGGCTCATAATTCCGAATTCCAGTTACCCATACATCTATCTTAACATCCTCCTCGTTTCATACACACTGAACAATTCATCCTTTAAGCATTCAGTAGCACAATGCATAATAAATCAAATAATCGAAGGATTAACACGAACACGAGCAAAATCAACGCGCATACAGGCTAATTTACACACATTCACACACACAAAAGATAATTTTTAAAAATGCAAATGGGAATTACTTGCCTGAAGGCGTATAAGATCAGATCCTGGTTGCACACTACTCAACAGACTGAAAATACGTTGAAGCAGATTGGTAGTTCCATTATTGGCATCAGAATCCTCTCCCTCCAACGATAATGGCGCAGTTAGTACAGCATTTGTCCCTAATTCCCCTTCTGTTAACTGTACCGTAACATAGAAACAGTTTAATTCTATCTTCTTATCATGACAATAAATAACCTCCCTGTGGATTGTGATCGGATTTTTAATAAACAAATCAACTATTAAGTCAATATTAGATGAATTTCACCAATTAATAAAGATTTAGAAAGACCAAATCAGATTATTCACTTAGATTCAATCAAATTCACAACACGTGAAACAATTTGATCGCATGCCAAGAATTTTTATTGGTATTCACAATCGAATCATGTTCACCTTTAATCTTCGAAAAGAAGAGAAAAAAGTCTAAATATCGTTGACCTCTAATCCATTCCCGATAAAAGATAGTAATGCTATCTAATACTTAGAACCGATATAAGTGACATTGGAAATGTATTTTAATTTATTGGACGATTAACTCTAGCATCTGCCTTGTTGGTAAGAGCATACTTCGTCAACAGTTGTGCTACATGTATATCACAACTTACGGATTTGTTTACTAATCGATGATGTAACGAGATTTGATTGGGTCAAAATCTCATCAACAAAAAAAAAAAAAAAATCTCTATTTCTTTTTGATACTTCATCAATTTGTAAAAAATATGTAATTGACGACATACAACAAAACATTTTCCCTTAAATCAAAATGTAGTCTTTCAAAGTTAGACATATGTTATCCCAAATCTAGTCCATATATCACCTTAAATAACAAATTTTAACACGCTACACAATAAATTACGTGCACATTTGTTTCCCATTAATTGAAAAAAAAAAAATTAATAGTATTTTTAGGAGAATGTGTGGTTAAAAAGTAAGGAAATTTTTTGGAAGAACGTGTTGAAAATTTTATTATGTGGATGTATGAAAATGATCATGTTGTTACTATTAAATAAATTAATGGGAATCTAACAAGCCGTGCATTAGGAGGGACATCATATTTGAAATAACATGTTACTATTTGTAAATTTGGAGTGATGTAGTAATGTGGCAAAAATCATTTCAAAAGGCCAAAAGCAATAGCCCTGGCTTCTTGAAAGGTTGAGAGACTTGGACAAGGACAAGTTTTGATGTCAAAGAGCAATACTACATGTACAAGAAAATGAACGGATAAGTTTACGGACTACATGGTAATATTTCATTGGATTTTGGACAAAAAAACCTAGTTAAAACGGTCAATCAGGTGCTGTCATGCCAACACTTGTAAAACTGTTTGGGCATTTCTCTTGTACGAGTATTTTTTTTAAATGCGAAAATATTGGTTAATAAAAATAATCACCAATTTTTATTTCTTGAAATTGGTAAGAGCCACTGACGAAAACAGAATTCTCCAAGTGATTATCGATGCCGCACCATATATAAGAAATCATATAAGAAATCACGTCATGAATTCAAGTCAGAAAATTAATGGTGATTTGTGTACAACTCAATATCACCAACAAATGTATATATGGTAAAGAAATCGATAGAATTCCATCGATTATTTATAATTAGGAATTTAGAAAGATTGTATGTTGATTTCATTTCGGTCTCACCACAGTTCTCGATCACGAAATATTGCTTTCAAGTCAAAGAGATCAACAAAATTCAGCAGAGAAGCAGCTAAATCTTAACACATATCTATACACAGTAACACAAACTCCACACACACACATACATATATGCGTGTGTGTGTGTAGAGAGAGAGAGAGGAAATACCATTTAAAGAGTAGTGGATTATTGAGAGTTGCACGCAGAGAAAAGTTTTGAGAGAGAGAGAGAGAGGAAATACCATTTAAAGAGTAGTTATTGAGCTTTGCTCGCACAGAAAAGTCTTGAACAGCGTTTTACAACGACAATAGCTGCATCCATACCTATATATATATATATTTTTATTTATTTATTTATTTATTTATTTATTTTGGGTACCCAGGTATCCCAACTTAGCCAAACTAATTTTCTAGACCACCAACCACCGGCCCCTTAGTAATTGATGGAGGTAAATCGCAAGTTATGTCCAAGTTGACCAGGGTTCGAGCACCATTTATACTCCGACCCAAGGATTATATATAGATTATGTGGGTGGTGGAGTGGTTTGGAGAGGTTGAATTGTATGACAGCAGGAGGACCTTCCTTTTGTTTTAGAATAAAGTATCCACATCACTTTTCCCTTTTTTTTCTTCTTTCTTTCTTTTTCTATTAATAAATATAATATAGAGAAAGCTGAAATTTCTTGTCTTCTTTACTTCTTCGTTAAGGTCTTTTTCCCCCCTTTTTAATGATCTTTTCTCTGAGAGAAAGTTAGAGAATTCTTTTGGTGTTTTCTTCTTTATGATTTTTCCTTTTTATTCCTTAACTGTTTCTGTTTGCATAGGCTAAATTTTCATGTGTCATTTTACATGAACATGATTTGTAAGATTATAAAGAAATTATGGTGAGATTAACAAAAGTACCCTTGTGATGAAATTTTAATCACTTTTATGCCTTTCACAATTTTACTTTCAACTTGTTAGTCCAAAATTAGATATTGTGTTCATGCATGAACATATTTTTAATGAAAAATGAAAAAAGCTGTGTGTATAGGAAAAAATAATAGAAATTCAAATTTTACTCACATGGGGTGGGCCCCATGTAAATTAAAATATTGGCAAAAATCCCCACCCACCCCTGCTATGTGTGTTCTAGCAAGTACAATATTTTGAATTCCTATACATGTAACATGTCTCATTTTTAATATATTTTCTTTAAAACTCATTTTATTAAATTCATTTTTAACGACATGTTCTTCAATAAATAATTTTGTATGTCGATTCATAATTTTATTTTATTTTTACTTTTTAACCCTATTTTCTCTATGAAATTATTTTTCACACAATCAATTCTCTAAAAAAAAAAAAAAAAACTACATCAAATTGACCCGAAAAAAAGGTATATATTTAACTTGTCATTATGCAACGAAAGCAACACGTGATATTTATTCTGTGTGTATATGTGTTTTATCTAAGGTTCTAAAAAACGTAATGCGTGGAGGTCGAGCTATGGGCTAGGCGAGCTTAGGCCTCATATGCTTAAAAATGTGTTTTCTTATTTTAATTTTTAATCAATTAAAAATAATATTTACTAAACATTTAAAACGGATTTATATGAACTTTATACATTTTTTTCAAAGTTTTCGATAAAAATATAAGTTTCAAATTTAAATACAAAATAGTAAGTAAATAGCATAGGAACTTAAATTTTATCTAACTCTTTATCGGACTTCGATTCAGTAACATCTTCTTCATCTAATTCATCATTCATGTCTTCTGATACAAAATCATCTTCGTCGGGTTTCCTTATATCATTTTCTATCCCATCATACTCTTCATCATCACAACCCTCTTAAGAAATTATCTACCGTAAATAAGATTCATTGGTTACTTGACTTTTGGGTTCAAATGGTTGTTTTGATTTTACATTAGATTTTTAACTTCAAAGAATTGTAAATTAAAAAAAAAAAAAAAAAAAGGTAAGGCACACATAATTACGTATAGGCACGCTTTAGCGGTCAACAATTGTCGTTGACCGCTAAATAAGAAGCTAACCCACTTGACTTGGCGTTTTGGCCACGCCTCCCGCATAAGCACGCCTTTTAGAACACTAGTTTTATCAATTCACCACACAGTTTTCCATTTTCGAATAGGGTTGATATACGATGTTTTGTTTCCTATTATAATAGTGAATGAAAAATTAAGATAATCCAATCATCAGATGACCACAATTAATATTTGGAATGGGTGGACAATCATCTTTGATAGGTATATTTTTAATTAATGTAATAAAAGTGACAATTTTTGAATAACATAGGTGATGTGATATGTTGGAACATGTTGAAGTAATTTGGGATTTTCCTTTTTATTGCTTGTGATAAAAGCTCAAGTTATTCGTGACAAAAAGGAAGAAAAGCTTGCAATCCAAATAAAACATCAAGTGCACGTTCAAGCATCCTCGAGTAAAATAATAAACATGTAAATTTTTAAAATTTAAAAAGAAAATAAATAAATAGAAAACACATCGATTGTAGTTAAAATTGTTGTTCCAACTTCCAAATGAAACTTCGTTACCATTTTCACATTTTATTGACCATGCCACGTGTTCTTCACTTATTAATTTTGAAATCATGTTTTAACATTTTTTTCACATGTGCTTCAATAACAATTCTTACCGATGTAAAATAACATGTAAAAATAAATATTTTTGTTTGTTTAATAATTTTACACTAGCACACCTGATGTGCCCGTCGTTCGTATTCAAGATCAAACTTATGACTTCGTATTACAAATGATCATTGATAATAGCCTAAATTCGCACATGATCTGAACTTAATAGAAATGCTCGCTAATAATGGTGAAGATTCGCATAGAGGACAAGCTCAAGGTAGTATCACAAATGATGGTTAAATTAACTGATACAGAACATTGTGAATATCGAAAACCTGACTTAAAATTGTGATTAAAAAAAAGGAGGGGGGGGGGGGGGGTTTGGGGGTGAACAAGCGCACGTCGAACATATGTATCAATCTATGTAAAAAAATTCAAGACATAAATTGAGCGTGCAACAATATTCAATGAAACGCCACTAGTCACCCATTTCTTAATTAATAAAAAAAAAAAGTTGACTAATACCCATTAATATTATTGTTATTTTGGAATTTTGAGATTTTGAAGACAGCCGCCAATGGTAGTTGTAATGTCAAATGTTGGAAGAAATTAAGTGCTTTCATTTTCAACAACAAACATATACATAACTAAATATAATAGGATTACATGTTGATTTCTAATATGTATAATGTGAGAATTCAATTGCAGAAGTCCTGCTTTTGAACAAAACTTGCATGTACACTCAAAAAATTAGGACAATGCCACTTATACATCATGCATGACATCATTATTGTTGGCAAGATTTGACATGTGAAAAAATTGTTTGTTTTTTAGTGTGTCACCCCGTGGCACAATATAAAATATAATGTAAATGACAATGTACATGTAGCATGATTGAAAAGATTGTGATCATCAACAGGCCAAACATTCAAAAAATAAGATCCTTTGTGTTCTCTAACTCGGACAATAATAATAATAATATAACCCATGCTTTACAAAAAACTATCACATAATTCATAATAATCAAGAGGGTGTGTGATACAGACTTGATTCCGGTCAAATGTCACTCTGGATCTGATGATCGAATGCTGTAGCGCTTGAAAAATTCTCTAAATCCATAAGAACTGAGATCATAGTTGAACTGGAGATTTGAAATCAACTTCAGCATCGAGGAGCAAAGATGTCTCAAAGCACTAGGTGCACTTATACATCTTACTAAACATGCATGACGTATGATACAAGAGACTTACAAGGAATGAACTTAATAAAACAAGTATCACCAACATAGAAACACTATCAGAAATGAACTTGATAAAACAAATATACCAACATAGAAACGCTATCAGAATAATATTTTTGTAAGAATTATTTATTCAAAATATTTTATACTCGAAACAACACGGGAAAGCTTCAGAATTTCATTATCCAACCCCAAGATTAAATGATCAAAGTATCCTACCCTAGTCGACGAACCATTTATGAACTCCTCAAAAGACAATAAAAGATCTAGGATAGAGTTCTTTGTATCAAAACTATGCAATTTTACATCCCTCTAATTTTCATCTTTAATTGGGCCATCTATTTCATCAAGACCGGAAGTGGGGGTTCAGAACCCTGTAGATTGACTCCTCAAATTCCAACCCAAAAACCATATTCTGTTAGATAATCACAGTCTCATATTATCAGATAATATAAAAGGAAATATAAAACTGAGGGTTCATCTCTTCTGTGAATAATCTTCTAACTTAGCCCCTGTTTGACAACCATTTTTACAAAACATTTTTTTTTCTCAAACTCACAACCACATATTCTTACAATAGATATTTTGCACGTAAACCCAAAACTTTTTCCAACTTTTTAACCACAAATTCTATGAAAAATCATTATTCCACAACTCATTTTCCTCAAAAAATTCTTTTTAATGGTTGTCCAACGAGGGCGACTTCAAAGACAAATTAACTACTTTCAGGAATTGAATTCAAAAATCCATAAAATACAGAATCCTTGAGTTACCACACAACCAATGATCAAATACAGAAATACTGGCTTAATACAGATGAATTAAGACTGAAAAATAAATTGTCCATAAAGAAATCACGCATTATGTATTTCAATCCATTGGTGGATCGTTTTACTTTCCAGAGGGTGAGTTCAAGAACTGTTTTTTACCTTTATAAATTTCAAATTTTCAATCAACTGCAAAGAAAAGGTCACAACACACTACTGAGCGGAAAACAAAAACAATAGAATTCTAGAATCACGCATAACATATTAGAAGTAATGAACGCTATTGAGAACCCAAATTGCTGAAATGTGATCAAAGGCAGTTATCTCACAAAATCATACAACATGAAGCCGTAAATAATACGCCAATAAAGATACATGAAATCAATATCCAGAACTTACAGGTAAAACTTTCACGGAATATTTTGTGATATTTGGATCGACAACTTTTCCTTGATTAGCTGCCTGTGCAACAACTATGAATCATCAAGTAGGCGTCACAAAAATCTAAATGTACAAGGTAATGCAATGTAAAAACGACAGGACAGCAGCATCCCTAAAGCTAAAAGAAATTTAGATCACTTTTTTTTTCTGCCAGTGAAGGTGTGATAAAAATCAGAGATGCAAAAGATGATAAATATTAAGTGTCATCAAATTTCAAGGAAGAGGAGAAGAAAGAGAAAGGAAATAATAGAACTGACAATTATGCGGTCACTCTCACAAGACTCACAAAACATTATGTAGAAATCCAGAGATTAAGGGATTGATTTGTATTGATTGTATTTGATTGTGTGTGTCACCTTATTTAGAATAGACAATTTTCCTTCTTTATGTTTAGTAAGTTACCTTGTTAGTTTCCTCTCCTTCACTGTATATTGGAGTTGTATGCTTGTAATTGAAGAAGAGAAAAATAATATAAAAGTGTTCTATATTCACGTCCCATTTCACATGGTATCAGAGCTAGGGATCAATCAACCTAGCCACCCATGACAGAAAACAATAAAGACTCCACCGTCTCAGGAGGATCTCAGAACGAAACTGAGATCCTATCCCCTATGGGCTCCAACAACATCACCAACAATTCCTCATTTCAATTCATTGTCGAAAAACTAAACGGAAGAAACTATAGGGAGTGGGCCCAATCTATCAAATTAATAATCGAAGGCAAAGGGAAGCTTGGAAACCTCACCGGCGATTCCAAAAAACCAATAGAGGCAACCCTTCTACAATGGAAGTCGGAAAACTCATTGATAACTACCTGGCTCATCAATTCTATGACTCCATCTATAGGTAAAACCTACCTATTCCTACCAACAGCGAAGGAAGTCTGGGAGGCAGTGAAGGAGACATACTCCGATGGAGAAAACGCCTCACAAATCTTCGAGATAAAGACTTGATTGTGGCGGACCAAACAAGGGGAGAGAGAGGTCACAGAATATTTCTTGGAGATGACAAACCTATGGCAAGAGCTCGATCTTAGTCTTGAGGAAGAATGGGAGTGTACGGGCAATAACGTGCGGTACAGAAAAAAGGTCGAGTATGAAAGGATTTCGAGTTTCTTGCCGGCCTCAACCGCGATCTAGACAATGTCAGTGGACGGATCTTAGGCCGGCGTTCGTTACCCACCACACGGGAAGTCTTTGCAGAAGTTAGAAGGGAAGAGAATCGCCAGAAAATCATTTTGAAGGCCGGCGACGGTGAAACGACCGTGGAGTCGACGATGATTTCAAAACGGAACGGCTTTGGTGGACTGAAGAAGAATGAACGATTTCTTACTGGACCGCCCGTTTAAATGGGCTGAATGGGTCAACTGGGTCAAATCCAAATTTTAAAGGTGGATGGGCTGAAAAAATGCATAATGGGCCAAATTATTCTGCAGGTAGTATTGAACCTACTGGACAAGATTTTAGGCCTGAAAATAGTTGATCAAATTCAAATGGACTAAAACAACGAGGGCGTCCATAGTGTGAACTGAACCCTGTCGCAAACCGGGACACAGGGAAGACACGTGTTGGGATTTGCACGGGAAACCCAATGATTGGAAACCAAGACAAAATTTTAGAAATCGCGGATATCAGGCATCAGTTAACCCTACTGGAAATCCTAAGGAAAATAACTCTACTGCATGAGGAGCATTCAATCCTGAATAATTGGAGCAATTATTTAAAATGTTTTCAAACTTCCGATCCTCAGGTCTGTCAAGTTCACTAGCCCACAAAGCTAATTTTTTAAGAGCATTCCATACAATTAACCAATTTGCCAAAGCCCCTTAATTATTGACTCCGGTGCATCTGATCATACGACAGACTCATATCACATTTTTTCCACATATTCTCCTTGTGCTGGTAATATCAAAGTCAAAATAGCAGACAGTTCACTCTTACCAGTTGCTGGAAAATGAAGTATTCGAATCTCTACTTTTATAACCCTGGAGCACGTTCTTCACGTTCCAAATCTGTCTTGTAACTTATTGTCAATTAGCCAATTAACAAAAAATTCCAATTGTTCGGCTAAATTTTTTCTGTCATCTTGTATTTTTCAGGATCTATCATCGGGGAAGACGATTGGCAGTGCTAACGAAAGTGAAGGACTCTATTACTTTGAAGAGGCTAATGTGAGTGAACTGTGTCAAATTAAAGTTTGTGATTCTGCATC
>CAIGRO010140455.1:0-12975 GCA_903798355.1 Fraxinus baroniana | reverse complement strand
CACGAGAAAATAGTGGCACATTAAACACATGAGTCATTTATACACTTTACTCCATCTTGAACTTAACTGCGTATGTAGGAAAGTCTTTTTGATAATGCTCGACTTGTGATTACATATTTGATTTGAATTGTCAAATTGTTGGGAGCATGATTTGCCTACATTTCGTTTTATTGAAAAAAAATGCCATTATTTTGAATTTTTGAATTTTTAATGTTATTTCTGACATTTGGCATATCTCCAACTTATTGGGAGAACACGCTCGAGCAACAGTAGTAGAAGCTACTTCGGTCGCATGTCGCTCGACCACCGTTTGAGGGACGGCCCGTATTTTGAACTAAAACGCTTCAGTCCGAGGGTTTTACGTATTTTTACTGGGTTAATTACCCTAATAGTCACTGGACTTTGGTCAAAGTTTCCACCAGGTCACTGAACTCTAAAAATTACATGGTTCGTCAATGAACTTTCGAAAAATCACCTCATTNGTAGAAGCTACTTCGGTCGCATGTCGCTCGACCACCGTTTGAGGGACGGCCCGTATTTTGAACTAAAACGCTTCAGTCCGAGGGTTTTACGTATTTTTACTGGGTTAATTACCCTAATAGTCACTGGACTTTAGTCAAAGTTTCCACCAGGTCACTGAACTCTAAAAATTACATGGTTCGTCAATGAACTTTCGAAAAATCACCTCATTAGTCACTGAACTTTAAAAATCACCTCATTGGTCACTAAACTTTGCAAAACATTTTCCAGATGGTCACTGAACTTAGTGACTGTCTGTGAAACTTTTTGCAAAGTTCAGTGACTCCGTATAAATCTTTTGCAAAGTTCAGTAACCAATTGTGTGATTTTTAAAGTTCAGTGACCAATAGGGTGATTTTTTGAAAGTTCAGTGACTAACCACGTAGTTTTTAAAGTTCAGTGACTTGGTGAAAACTTTCGGCAAAGTTTAATGACTATTGAGGTGATTAACCCTATTTTTACCCTCTACTTACTCGATTTCTTGCCAAAATCGTTGAACCCACTCAAAATTCTTTCTTGCCTACTTATTAATCATATCAAAGAACTTCATTAAGTTGGATTTTCATCAAATCATTCACATTCAAAGGTAAAATTCGAAGAACTTGAGTTTTCCTCATTTTGGCTATTTTGTTCGTAGTTTTTGGATTTAACAAACATTGATCATTCATTGAGTGTATGTTCATTAGTACACTGCATGTTTTAATCACTTTCATCACGTCATATCCATGTTATGATCGATTTTGCCTTGCACATTGTGATTGGTCGTGTTTGTGCATGATTTTGGTGGAATCTTATGTGATTTCTCATTTTACTTCATCTTTCTATGTCGGTTGATGTTATCACGTGCATTAGAATGAATAGGTTGTGCTTAAACTAATTCAAAATGACGTTCATGGTTTGGGTGCACTTGGAAGTGGGTTGAAATCGAGTTTTTGGTTGTTTGATTGTTGGTTGATTATGTTTAAGGAGGTTGGAAAGTTTGATTTCATTGTTGGAATGTCGGGATAGTGATTATGAATGTGCATATTGGGTTGGTTAGCATGTGTACTTGATTTGGTATCCCACGAGGACGTCACGTTCCTCCGTCATAGTATTACGTCACTACATCATGACATCACGTCCCTACGTCTAGGCACCACGGCACGTATTATGTCTTCACGTCACCTACATCTAGGCAGCATTTCATGTCGTCATGCACTCACGTTAGGACACGTTGCATGTCATTTTGTTTGCCTTGTTTTGCGTGCATTCATGCATGCCGTGCATTTCATGGTTTTATTTGTCCTACTTCGGGGTTTTATTGATGTATGTGATTCAATTCTTTCAGATGCCACCCAAGAGAGTACGTACTACTCATTCCTCTCCTAGTCCTTCGACTGCTTTTAGTCGAACTAGGTTCGTTTTTACTGTGGCTTAGGATGTTTTTAGATCACAGTTCTCCTAGCGCCCGTACTTTTTGAGCGCAAGGTCATCATGTCTGACTTATCTCAAGACTTCACTGCTATTTTCTCTTCCCGGGACTGGGAACCACTTCTTGTTGATTTGACACCTCTTCCACCTTTATTAGTACATGAGTTCTACGCTAACATCCATAATGTTAGTAGTGCTTTATTTAGGACTTTTCTTAGGGGTCGGGTCGTTAAGATCACTCCGGATGTCATTTCGAATCTTATTCATATTTCATGAGTCGTTCACCCACTTTTTCCCTATTTTACTCCTGATTCACTTCCATCTGACACATTGGTCCGATCTACGGTGCTAAACATACCGGTGGAGGACGGTCCAGGTACGATGCACACTAGGTCATTACCCACTGACCGACAAATTTTGTTGCACATTGTGTGCACTAATCTATGGCTGGTTTCTCATACCTCCTCCTTACCTATGGAGAAAGCTCATTTTCTTTACGCACTGCTATACGGTGATTCCATTGATCTACCGTATTCTGTTTGTCAGTAAATTTTGCGTGCTTTTCGGACCACGGGGACTCGGGTTGGGCTTCCCTATGCTTGTCTCATTTATAAGTTAGTCGCTGCTCTAGGAGCTAGTTTTGTGATATATAATATTTTGAGCTTTAAGTTTGACTGAATTTACAATTGATATGATATCATTTTTCAAATTGAATTACATTTTGTGATTTGCAACTTATGTATAGAGGGGTCGTTGGGAGTGAGATATTGATACATTTTGAAATTTGACTTGATATACACTGCATTGACTTTTTCACTTATTTCTTATGTCTTGAGGGGTCGTTGGGGGTGAGACATAGATAGATTTACCTACTACTTAAATACATTGTGAGTTTGTAGTAAGGGAAAACACATGCATATTTGTTTGAATTCAATTTTGCTAAATTAAGTTTTTGATGTTTTTCAGTGTCAATGTTTCGTTTTGGTATATTAGGTTGCATTGATACTGTGTCTTGGTTTAGCTTATGATTTAAAATTGAAAAATATGCTATATGAGTTACAATTGCTTATGATTGCTTAAATGACACCTACAATTCAACTGTTTAAACTGTGATTATCCTTGATCCTGTTTTTCACACATTTTACACTGGTATTCAAGTTGTCTATTTCGGGAAGCAACTTTGGTGACCTCGAGCAAGGTATGGGGTGATGTTCAAAAATCTTCTCTTCAAAGTTTGGTACTGTAGAGTTCGTTCAAGACAGTTTGTAGTTTAGGGTGTGTCATTACTTTGAGATTGTAAATGTTATTTTATTAGTGCCTTGACATAGATTAGTGTTTTATCACAGAATATCAAATGGAGAGTTTGTTATGTTTTAGTTGATTTTGTAATTGGCAAATTTTGTGAACAAAAGGACTTAATTTGATAGATTGTAATAGTTCAAGGAGTAATGTGCAATTTGCTTAAAAGTTAGTTAAATAGGTCTGAGTTTCGAGTTTGAAATAAGGAGGAAAACGATGCAGATTTTTGCTGGATTGTCGTCAAGAGTTGGCTCGAGCTACAAAAGCACAAATATCGTCGCTAGACCGTCGCCCCTTCTTCGCTCTAGCGACACCCTGTAGCTCAACTGTCGCTGGCCCTTCGCTCGAGCGACAGCTTTATATGGAAAAAATTTATTTCGCGTTTTAGAGACTTTTTTCTTGGCCCATATGTTTTTTACCCTACGTATAAATTTCAAAAGTCATTCTGTACGAAATTCTAAGGTTGATTATTAAGAGAAAAGGTCTAGAGAGTGAATCCTCTACATTATTATTTCAACCTTCATTTTGTGTAAGATCTTCTGAGAGAAAAACATCATATTCAAATCCAAATACCAAAAATCATACTTCCTACATATCTGTCAGAGGTGCTAAAGATCAAAGAAGGCGAATGGAGTTCCAGTATTTGAAGAACGGGTTGTTCTTCGTGATCCACAAGAGTTAGCCGATTCTACTAAACTAGGGGCTGCTGCAGGATAGCGGAGTTCCAGGAAAGTGTTGGTTATTGCAGCTGGAATTAGTACAGGAGAGTATAAAATTCAGGAGAGCTATCAGAATTACAATCAGAAGATCAAATAGTTCATGTCGTCGTCTAGTCTGGTAGACTGTAAGTACAGAATCGTTTATAGTGGATTGACTGGCAAAGTGTCGAGAGTTTTTCACAGTTGGATTTCTCCGTGAACAATTCTTATGTTCTTTACTACTTTATTTATATTGTTTATGATTTGCAAACGGTGATAATTCAACATAGGATAATTTGACTTGCATGATTAACTATCTAGATATGAATTAAAAGTGACTTGTTACTTTTTAATTCGTAATCGTTTTTAATTCTGCATTAAATACCTATTCACCCCCCTTTAGGTATTATTTGGGTCAAACTTGCATTTTTCATAAAGAACAATTGTATATCCACACCAATTCAATACAGAGTTTTGTGTATAATATATACAGACTTTACAAGTACTGATTCTAAGAGGTAATGCTAAAATAAGGCTAAGAATCCTATCAGTTACAAGTTTAAGATTAAAATAAAAAAAATTCAAAAATCTTTGATTTGCTGGCAGTCGCCCATGATTGTTGATGCTGGTTTGATGATCTGAACTGAGATTTGATGCATCTTCCTTTATACTATGAACATGATAGGTTAAATCCATTCATTCTTAGGATGATGATGGTTGATGTTAATTCTAGAATTTCTTTTTTAATTCTCAACTTGTGTTTGATTGATTGATGTCAATGCTTTAATTAACATTTAAATGAATGATTAATCTTTAAACACGACTTTTTTTTTCCTTAGATTCAAAGTAGGTGTAGGTCATAATTGACAATCAACATAATAATTCTATCGACGTTATAGATAACATGCTATACTTTGTACAATTCATTTAAATAATATTGTGATTGAATGCATTATTACATATTCGATTTCGGAGGGCCATATGTGATCCGCAATCTAAAATTTGTTTTTCTTCATACCCATTGTTAATCACTTATTTATTGGGATCCTTAATCATCATCTATTTTTCAGATACACATTTAAATCAATTTTTATAGTAATCTATTATAAATTTGATATTTAGCTAAACAAAATAGAGATAGAGTATGTTACTCATATAAATAATCGTAAAAAAAAGCAAGCCACGTGGAGGGAAACTGAGCTCACACGAAGCCTGGAGGACGGCCGACCCGGTACTGTGTTTAGCCGTTGCACGCTCATCCGACCCCACGTACAAAATCCCCAGCCGAACCTCCTACAGAAGAACCTAACCCATGTAAACCGAAGTGCTAAGAGGCGAGATTGATGGGACAACATACTGTCTACGTCGCCTCTACAAAACCTACGCTGTCCTGTCAAGGATGAGAAGATTGTGAGAATCTTGGCATTTATTGCATGATTGATAAATGGTTAGGATGTGATGTACTGGTCAGGGAGATGAGGCCACGTAGTTTATTATCTACGGCCTATATTAATTGTATCCTACTATAAAAACATGCACTTAATTCCATTTTGAGGTAATGAAAATTTGTACACAAAAAGGATAACTTGAACTCTCCCTCTTTTCAAATAATTCCATTCCTTAAAGTCGACCCCTCTTATGCTATAAGTGGTCACGTCATTAACCAAAGGAGCGTTTGGGAAATCACCATTTTCTGTTGGACCACTTTTTGGGGTCAACAGATTGGCGCCGACTCTTTGACACCATAACCATGTACATCCTAGTGGTAAAGGCCATCCTCGAAGAACTTTGAAGAAAGGTATTGATTCTTAAAGAATCGTCACAAGGAAGCAAGCGAAAAAGATATGAGTTCAAGTCACCAGGGAACGCATAACGAGGGAAGGCAACATGAGGCTTTTGAAGAAGAAGTCCTATGAACAAATGTCAATATGCATCGTCCCCGTCATCGCCACAGAAGAGGCGGCACCGCCACGCGCTTAGCGCGGAGAGTGTGTGAGATAGCTGCGAACTTGAGGAATATGGCCCAACAAAACGCCATGCCATGCAACAGCTATTGATGCAAATGCAACAGCAGGTTGGGCCCCAAATGCCCCAGAATAGAGCTTACCGCCTGGAAGGCTAGTATGCTGACACAGCGACGTATCCTCAAAGGCATGAGGAAGGAAACCCAATAGAAGGAGAATTGGGAGCTGAAGCCTCCACCAACTATGCCACGAGCCGCCTCTGTAGCGACATTCCTCTGGGTGAAAACCTCCCCCCAGAATACTCACAAGATTACGAACCACAAAGATCTGCCAATGTCTTTGACCGGATTGTCCCCTCCAGGCCTAAGAATAGGCCACAGCAGGCCCCAACGCAAAGAACACATGAGCAGAATGAAAGAAATGAACCTCATAGAGCCCAACCTCCCTCTAGAAATAGGCGAGAAAGGAGGAACGACATTAACATAGGAAATCAGGCCAAGCGGATGGAAACGATTTCGAAGGACCCTGTAGGTCATTCGAAATGGACGATGATGATGAGAGCCTATCGTTTTCACAAGAACTGCGGAGCGCTCCGGTTCCTAACCACTTCGTCCTTCCCAAGATACCCAAATATGAAGGCAAGGACGATTCGGCAAAATACCTCAATAACTACAAAACTCAGATGTCGTTAAGAGGGGCCTCACCAGCATTGAAGTGTAGAGCTTTCCACCTTATGCTGATAGGGACGACAGAAATCTGGTACAGTCGCATCCCTACGGGTAGCATCCGAAGCTGGCCGAACCTGAAAAGGCCTTTCTAAACCAATACTTATCCAGCAAAGGAAGAGTGGCTTCAATCTAAAGACTGCAAGACATGAGACAGCAGGCGGGGAAAACCTTGAAAAGCTACTTAGCTCGCTTCACTGATGAAATGACATATTGTGAGCAGTCACGGACAGAGAGGCCCTTTCTGCCTTGAGGGGGGGCCTTAACATGAACACTTTGTTTTGGAGGGACGTATGCAACAAGACACCACCACATATGATGCACTAGTGAAATGATGAGAAGTGAAATTGTTAACGAAGAACTCATAGATCACCGTAATCAAACCTCAATGGGATTACCACCACCCTAAAAACACAAGAGAGACCCTGTGTCCCACCTGGTTGACCAACAATGGACTCAAGCAGCACATACTATAGCCCCCACCTCAGGGCAGGCGTTGGCCACCGCGCGTTGAATGTCGTACCTTCTTTGGCATACGAAGAAAAGGGTCCCAATACTCACAGGCCACAGAACTTGCCCAGAAGAAGAGGTAGAGGCAGAACAAGAGGTTGAGGGCCTAGAAATAGGCCATATCATACATCCCACCACTCCTCCGGACACAGCACTGAAAATTATGCAAATAAGCAACGTCGCAACGGTTATGGTGACCCCCGTAATGAAGAGAGGAACAACTATCGCCCCCATAAAAATACCCCACCACTCCGACAAGGACCCTGATACAATGATGAACGACGGGATCGCCATAACGAACCTCCTAGAAGAGAGCATGAGGAGGAAAGGAATAGAGCGCGAGGCCAAAGACCAAGAAGAGAACCTCCAACTGACGGCAGAAACGTGCTAATCAGAGAAATTAACAATATCATTGGCGGTCCGTACATTGGGGAAAATTGAAAAAACGCTCAAAGGAACTACGCGAAAGAAGCCACAGACCCCCCCCCCACCCCATGTTGAGCTACCTAATCAAAAATTCTGATAGGGGGTCCAGGAGCACTCCACCAATCACTTTCTCACCAAAGGACTCTACAGGAGTCCATTACCCACATTATAACACTTTGGTGGTCCGAGCTGTCGTAGCCAGAAATGGCTTCAAGCGCATGCTAATTGATAACGGGAGCTCGGTTAACATACTCTTCGGAACCACTTTTGATAAAATGACATTAGATCATGAACAGGCTCCCATGACCGCCCTTTTATATGGTTTTACTGGCGACAGCATCGTCCCAAGAGGAAGAATTACTTTGGCAATTGAGATGGGAGAATTTCCTTTTCGAGCCTAACATTTTGGGACGGCCCGCCTTAAGAGAAATAGAAGCAATAACATCTATACATCACCTATGCATGAAACTCCCCACGAAAGAGGGGATCGCCACGGTCAGATAAGATCAAGCAGGCTCCAGAAAATTCTACCTAAGCTCCTTGAGAACATTCGAGCCCAGAAACATCAACATGGTGCTGATAGATGCAGAAATGGGCGAGGATCCTGAAGAAGGTTGCACCCCTGAACAAGGGGGAGATGTCAACATGATAGATGCCCTTAAGAGAGCAGTAGAAGTGGATCTAGACCCCAGGATCACTGAATCAAATTTGTAGACTATTTCAGTAAAAGAGTTAGAGCTTTTTCCCATCAGTTCGAAAGATCCCCCTAAATTACTGCAAATTGGGAAGGAGCTTAATATGAAACTGAAAACCAAATTGAAGAATTTCTTGCTCAACAATTTTGATATATTCACCTGGAAACACGAAGACATGGTAGGTATTGATCCAAAAATCAGCTGCCACCAACTCAATATAGATCCCAAATTCGCTCCCCACCGATAAAAGACAAGAGCCTTAAATCCGGAGCGATACACAGCCTTGAAAGAGGAGGTACACCGGCTTATAACCAATGGGTTCGTCAAGGAGGCAATGTACCCGAAGTGGATATCCAACCCTGTTCTAGTAAAGAAGGCTAACGGCAAGTGGAAGGTCTACATGGATTTCTCTAAACTCAACCGAGCCTGTCCAAAGGACAATTGTTCACTTCCAAGGATCGACCAACTAGTCGACTCCACTGCAGGACATGAACTCCTAAGCTTCATGGATGCCTATTCGGGGTATAACCAGATCCCAATGCATCCCACTGATGAGGAACACACCTCCTTCATAACGGATCGAGGTCTGTATTGTTACAAGGTAATGCCTTTCTGTCTGAAGAACGTCGGTGCCACTTACCAACGGCTAGTTAACAAGATGTTCGCTGACCTGTTGGGAAAAACAATAGAGCTATACGTGGACGATATGTTGGTAAAAAGCCTCAAATCAACAAACCACATAACACAACTGCAAGCCACATTCGAAATTCTCCGTAAATATCACATGAAGCTCAATCCGTCTAAGTGCGCCTTTGGGGTCGCCTCGGGAAAGTTCTTGGGATACACAGTTAACCAGCGGGGCATTGAAGTGAACCCCGTGAAAATCAAAGTGCTACTAGACATGAGGTCTCCTAACAAGCCAAAGGAGGTGCATTGCCTCACAGGAAGACTTGCAGCACTAAACCGCTTCATTTCCAAGTTCTAGGGGGGAAGAAATTCTAATGGACCAAGGGGTGTGAAGAGGCGTTCCAGGGTTTGAAGAGACACCTAGGTCAGGCCCCATTCCTCTCCAAACCAAAAGAATGAGATGTTCTATCATTATACCTGGCTGCAAGTGCCAATGCAGTAAGCTCGGTACTTATGAGGGAACAAGATGGTATGCAACTGCCTGTGTATTATGTTAGCAAGGCTTTCTTACCAGTGAAAATGCGTTATACTGATGTAGAAAAACTAGCTTTGTCACTCATGATTGCCTCAAGGAAATTGAGGCCCCACTTCCAAGCCCACAGTAGCCGCGTCTTGACAAACCTCCCCCTCAAGCAGGTGCTCCTGAAATCGGATGCTTCCGAAAGATTAATGAAATGGGCTATGGAGCTGAGTGAGTTCGACATCTCATACCAGCCCAGAACTGCAATGAAAAGACAAGCCATAGCGAATTTTATGGCGGAATTCATGGAAGCAACGGACATTAATACTACCATGGAACCCGTGGAACCATCGACCTGGGTATTGTTTGTGGACAGATCAGCTGGGAAAAGTAGTTCCAGGGCTGGAGTGCTGCTGGAAATCCCGGAAGGCGACAAGCTTAATTGCGCCGTAAGGTTCGGATTTAAGACAACTAACAACGCAGTCGAGTATGAGGCACTCCTAGCATGCCTCAAGCTAGCCAAAGAAATGCAGGTTAAAAGTGTGGCTGTCCGAAGTGTTTGCAACTCGTAGTAAGCCAGGTCAACGGTGATTTTGCCACCAAAGACAAGGGTATGGCCACTTACCTAAAGAAAGTCAGGGAGTTGTTTCCTTACTTTGATAGATTTGAATTGATCTAAGTCCCCAGGGCAGATAATGTACATGCGGATGTGCTATCAAAGTTAGCTAGCAGTAAGGATTTGGAGTTACTCAAGTTCGTACCCATTGACTGCCTTACTAAACCTTCCACAGCAAAAGCAGAAGAGGTGATGTGGGTTGCAGAAACTCCCAACTGGATGCGATCCATCCTAGCGTATCTCAAGGATCATGTCCTCCCAGAAAATAGGGAAGAAGCCCGATAAATCAGGCGCAGAGTTGCTCATTACATAATCAGAGATGAGGTCTTGTACAAAAGAGGGTTTTTTTCACCGCTCTTACGATGCACGGGAGATGACGAGGCATACTACGTTTTTAAGGGAAATACACGAAGGAATATGTGAAAATCATACGGGGGGCTTGACCCTCGCCCATAAAGTCCTAAGGCAGGGGTACTACTGGCCGACCCTGAAAAGAGATGCCATCAATTTCATAAAGAGGTGCGATAGATGTCAACATTTCTCTCCCGTTCAGAGGTAACCATCAACCAAACTCATCGTGGTGTCAAGCCCATGGCCTTTCTCCAAGTGGGGGGTCGATTTTATAGGGTCCATGCCCAGAGGGAAAGGAGGAGCGAGTTATGCAGTTGTTGCCATTGATTATTTCACTAAATGGGTTGAAGCTGAGCCGCTAACTAAAATCATCGAGACACACACATCGAAATTTCTGTAGAAGAATATCATATGCCAGTTCGGAATTCCTCATTCCATTGTCACGGACAATGGGCGTCAGTTTGATAACAAGAAGTTTCGCAACATCTGCGATGAATTGGGCATCAAGAAACACTTCTCTTCCCCTCACCACCCTCAGGCAAACGGTCAAGTCGAGGCTGTCAACAAAACCATAAAGTACCTCCTCAAGAACAAATTGGATGAGTCGAAGGGAGCGTAGGTGGATGAACTCCAAAATGTCTTATAGGCGATTAGGACTACAAATCGAACAGCTACCGGAGAGACCCCATTCTCCATGGCTTATGGAGCATAAGTGATGAGTCCGGTAGAAGTTGGCTTGCCCTCACCCCGGCGTTTGCAATTCAATGAAGTCTTTAACGAAGAAATAAGGCGGGGTGAACTCGATTTTCTCGAGGAAAGGAGAGAAGTCTCCCAAGTTAGGCTAATGACGTACCAAAGAAAGATGATTCGGTACTACAACGTAAAAGTTATGCGGAAATCCTTCAGGAGAGGTGATTTGGTACTTAGGAGGGTATTCTTATCCTCAAAAGAGCCGGAAGCAGGCACACTAGGTTCGAACTGGAAAGGCCCTTATCGCATTGCGGGCGAAGTCCGACCTAGGACATTTTTAATTGAAAATCTAGATGGAAAGGCTCAACCCCATCCATGGATTGTGGAGCATCTACGCATGTATTACCAGTAAAGCTTCCTCTGTATAAGCACTTCTTATGATTAATTAAACGTTTCTTATTTTAGCCCATATCTTCATCAAGTTATTAATTATGACAAGTTCATAAATTATTGGCTAAGTGTGATCAGTTCATGCGCCTCCGTCAAACGATTAATATATGGCGCGCCCATGTCTTCATCAGGATATTAATTATGACAAGTTCATAAATTATTGGCTAAATAACGATCAGTTCATACACATGTCAAATGGTTAGCACATGGCGAGCCCCTCTCTAATCAAATCATTATTTTTGGCAAATCTGTAAATTCAGTTATAAAAAGCGAGGCCATATATCAATTCACAAACATCACAAAGGTACATTCAATTTAAATCACGACAGATCGCCAAACATTATCTTTTGTCAGGGTACAGTAAAAACAATGTTAAAAAATTGTAAAGAAGTGAACCACGAAAGGGAAAGCAAACGAAACCAATCATATTATGGTTGAAAATTATAAAGGAAGAACTGATTGTTACAAAGAACCTAGTCTACGCACACAGCATCCTCCTTCGGAGACCTCTCAGACTCTTCCACCACCTCCGCTCCTCCATCAATGGCTGGGGTCGAGGGCTCATCTGGCAAAAATTCGTTCCTTAGGGAGGTCAAATCCAATTGGGGATGCAGTTCTGCTAGTTTGGAGAAAAACTTCGTCATAAGCGACCCCCCGCTAATGAATTTCAAGTCCCTCGTACTCCGCGGTCTCGTGAAAATGTGCCACGTAATGAACCACCGTCTCCTCAGCTTTTCTCAACATTTCCTCAAAAGCCGACGCCTCGACTTGCAATTCTTCAACGCGGGTCTTCAGCTCTCCCTTTTCCATATTCGCCACCTCCAAGGCAGCCGAAGCGATTCTCTGAGTTTTCCACTCACTTTATCAGGGCATTTACATCAGCTCGGTAGAGGTGGAGTTCTTCCTTCAGCTCCTTATTTTCTTTACATTCGTGGAAGCGGAACCTGAGAGCCTCTGCAAGCTTATGCTGGGAAGCCTCAGCTGCCTTCTTGGCGACGGAGACCTCGACATTGGCCTTGATGACGAAAAACTTCGCATTCTATGCTCGGTCAGAGTAATCACTGACCATCTTTTGCATCCGCCTCGCCTCCATTTGGGCAGTAATGAAGAAATTTTGAGAACGAGCCTGCATAGCGAGACCGGCTTCCATCAGATCAGTTATATCGCAAGACTCAGCATGGGTGGAGTATTTGTCCGTCCAATATTTATGGCTCAGCCTCGCCACCCTTTGGGCCTTCACTGGAAGTATCTCCAGAACCATTGATGAAATCCAGTCTGTCATCACTGGAGATGCTCAAGTCAACCACTTTCTTTTTCCTCCGAAGGGGAACCCCTTCATCCCTCAATTCGTCACCTTTCACTGCTTTGATGGCAGAGATTGGTTGGACCACCATGGGCCTCTGTAGCGATTTTCCCAAAGTAGTTTGTCGCTTAGGGGGAGGCAGGGGGCCGGAGTTCTTTGTGATAATTATTTT
>CAIGRO010140407.1:0-11467 GCA_903798355.1 Fraxinus baroniana | reverse complement strand
TTTTTTTTTTTTTTTTTGAGGAGGTTGACCTTTCATTTGTAAATTGTAAATTCTATAAACCCAAAAAAAAAATAACAATCCAACAATAAAACAACAATTCAAAAAATCCAACTAAAACTAGCAAGGCAACATCCAATTATAATCCCCCAAGACAACAAGGCAACAATAATCCAACAATTTCATTTCAATATAAACAATTTATCAACACATAATAGAAAATAGCAAATAAATGAAAAAATAAAATAGTATGGCAACAATACCCGTTAAATGCTAAATGTGTCGGTGTGTACATAATGACGTGAAATCGAGTGTGAAACAACTAACAATCTAGTAAGGCTGTAAGCATAACTGTAGTAATCTCCCTTAGGATGTTACATCATTCGGTATCCCTTGATTCAAGTATTGACACCCTCATACAGGGGTTATGCTAAATTTATCCTAGCAATTAAAATTGAACATAAATTTATTTCCTTCACATTTACAAGAATTTATTAACAATGCTTATCATAAAAATAGGAATTCAACAATAAAAATTCCCATAATCAGCAATAATAATCCTAATTAACAATCTTAGTTTAAATGTTAAAAGAATTAACATTTTATCATAAACAACTCTAATTATGATTGAAAATTTCCAATCAAGATCCCAATTATTGCTTCCTAAACCTGAAATTAAGAATTCAAGACAGGAATTGGATTCTTGTGGTTTAAACTGAATATTCAGTTGCAGAGAATTAACCTCGCATTCTGGAAATTTAATGATACTATTACTATCCTATAAAAAATTATAAAATATACCAATTAAAAGATAGTTTTCTTGAAATAAGTGCTTATTAGTACTTTGAACGGTCATCCCCTAATTCCCAAATAATACAGTAGTCCATGCCTTCTTCAAACCTTGAAGCAGAGGAGATGCTTCTGTTGATGAAGTTAGTGAAAATTACTGCAAATATGCCGTCCAAAAATAGATAAAATATACCTTGAAAAATAACATAAAAACAGAGGAGATGGAGGAGGAGGCAAGTTGCGGGATCCAACAGAAAATATTTGATAATTTGACAACCTGGTCGAGAAGAGAATAAGGAAGAGAGATAAGTTTTCCCATTTTGGAATTGGAACGCTTTGTCAAGAAGAGATTAGGTGGATTTGGGTTGCATTTTTTTTTGGATACGGGCTACATATGAAAAACAAATAAAATGAAGTTCAAAACTGGATCTGAGTTTGGGTGAACATGGGCTATAGCGCAATCCTGCCCCTTGGATCCGGCACTGCTACCCACTACAACCCATACCATAGAATGATGAAACCCAGATAATTGAAGATTAAGGTCTGTTTAGAATTATTCATGCAAACTCGTACTCATCTTGATATATCATTTGGATTTTGCTAGCTTCCGTGTAATGGAATACCTCAAATAAGGATTTGAAAAAGGAAAAATGCTCCCGTAAGCTGATAGAATATGTATTCAAATATGGTACTATAATATTATCTGCATCTTTCACTGTATTGCAGCGTAAAATTATTTTTGGTTCGTTTTTGGTAATGCTTTCTGAACTTCTTAGTTTTAACTGAAATATGGAAGTCATCAGTATATTATTTTCGCAATTGTTTTGCAGATTAGATGTAGAAAAGGTCGTAAATGATCAAGCTAATTTGGAAAAGAAAGAGCTTATGGTGCTAACAGTGAGCTTTTCCTTTACATGCATTTCCATTCTTAAGATGATTTCAGTTAGGTTTTTGAAGTTTTTTGGATCCTGTGAGCCTGATACAGTTTTCCAGTCGAGTCGAGGTTGGACACTAGTACTTATCAGCAGTAGTATGACAATGTTCATTACATTACTTTACATTTAGTTTTCTTAATTATAGGTCTAGAAATTCGGATGCTGTTTTAGGCATCTTTACTTAGAAATAGCATTGTAATTGTTTTTCAAGGATGTTATAGCTCATACTTGAAAACTACGCAGTTTTGTAATGATATAGATTTCATTCGATATAGTTGTTATTTTAATTTTTTTTTTTTTTATAACATCTGACATGACAAAGATGTATTGGAACTTCAAATACACTTCAATTTTATAATTTAATGAATGTTTACACTTCTGGCAGGATTTAACGAAGGAACCTGTCTCGCCTATTCCTTCTTCCAACAAAGCTTCCAAGTTAACCCCACCCCAACCCACCCCCAATCTTTGCATATTTTCAACTTTTAATAAACAACCCTTTACCTGTCAAGAATCAAGATCTAAGTATTAGACAAATTTTCACGACTTTAAGCAAATACATTGAACTTAGGATCGCAACCCACTTAAATGTAGAGTTCCCTGTTTGTGATATACCAAGATGTTGTGGCAGCCAATTTTGGATACATAGGACAGTTTTGTAGAGAAAGTGCTGTCCAGAAAATATAATTCCGACATAGAATTTGATGCGTCTTATAATAGACAAGAAGGTTGTTTCAATCGGCCAAGCAAAAATTTGCCAAATGGTTTAGCAATGTTCAAGAAGCTGCAACCAATGCTTACAAAATGGGGTCGTTCCGATCTAGAAAAGTGGTGTTTGCAAGTAAAGTGAGCTTATCTCTTTCGTTTGTTTCAGTCCTTATTTACTTCGAGTAAGTTTATATTGGCAAACACACCGTCTCGTCTATTCTTACTATTGTTGTACTCAAATTCAACATAGACTGCAAGATTTTATTTCAGATATTGAAATTCTGTCTTATTGGTATAATTACTCGTATTCTAATTGAGCATTGAGTAATCAAATAAGCACATTCAAAAATTGAAAGAACTTGAGAGATGAGAAATAAGTGAGAGAAAGTTGTAATTGTATTCGATAATCAAATGAGTTATTAAACAAAGAGTTAACTCCGGACTATTACCTTATCAAACATTTCCTAAAGTATATTGAAATTCGGATCCAAAAGCCATGGAACCCTATGATCACCTAACCCCAAATGCTTCGCTTAGAAAGTCCTGTTGCTAGGGATTTGAAAGGTAGGCAAAGCTTACGTTATGAAAATTGTGATGAATCATAAGTACTGTCGAAATCAAATTTAGTGGGTCAAATATATTACATGACTTTCTCTATCGCATTTACGCTTACGCAATATTTTCTGAGATTTTGAGGTGTAATATATCTAATTTGTTTGTTGTATCTACCATTTAGAGATCCAAGGAGAATAAGATAATAGTTTTCTTCTACACTTTGGTCCGAACCTACTCGACCTAATTACGAGATAAAACAAAATTTTCATAACTAGATAAATAGATAAGAACAGAGAAATTCACTTAAATACTCACACGACGTCGTTAGTTTTTTCGCACGAATTCTCATAATTACCCTTCAAATTTAAGCGTATTTCCTTTTCCCCCTCCTTTCCTTTTCAGTTACAAAACCAACATTTCTCTCTCTACCATCTCCAAATGATTCCCTTCCTTTCTCTTTCTCTCTCTACAAACACCACCCTAACCCCTCGTTAGGGTTTTAAAACAGGAAAGAGGGATGCCAAAATCGCTGAAAATTGAAAAATGGGAAGAATCCACATTCATAACCGTATTTTTCTCTAGATAACAGGTAATTTAGGGTTTTTTTAAAAAAAAAAAATCGTTTTTCTTTTCGTTTCATGTACTGCAAAGGGTTTTTCGATTATCATTGTTATTTTATGTCTTATGAATGGAGGTTGCTATTTCTGGCATTTTCTTCACTTGTTCTGATTCATCATTCTTCATAGCCCTAGCAACTACTCTTATTTGCTTCATTTTTTCGGCTGTTTTTATTCTTCGGTCCTCAAGGAAACCAAAATTTCCGTCAAGCCCTTCCAAATTGGAAAATTCAAAGCCCTTTGATTGTACATGCGTGGGAGAGAAGAGTATAAATCGTAGTGGTCAGGAAATGACGCCTAGTTTGAATAGTGGTAGTGGTGGTGGTGGAGAGATTAGGGAAATGACTGTGGAGAGGCATACAGGGGCATCAATGATGGAACAGCTGGTGCCGGAGATCACAACCCATGCCCTCAGCTACTTGGATTACCCGAGCCTTTGTCGCCTCTCAATGACTAATACGCATATGCGGAAAGCTGCTAATGATGACAATGCATGGAAGGCTCTTTACCATAAGGTGCTGTTTCCCAAAAAAATTTAATTTTCAGTGCAAGAAATTTTTTTGGGTCTTTTCTTTTTTCAATCTCTCAAGTAGGTGAGGTTTTTTTATTTATTTATTTATTTAACTGATGTGAATATGCTGTTAATCTTATTGTTTAGTCAATAGACTATATGGTTTTGATCAATTTAATATGACAGTTGCCTTACTTTTGTTTAGGAGGAAAAGTTACTGCTTAGTTTATCGAGTCGCTCGGAAACAGTAGTAGTATTTTGTTGGCCTTTAGAGCTGTCAACTTGTTATTGGTGTATGCATTGATTTAGAATGTCACATAGCAGACCAATAACTAAAACAGAAAGAAGAGATATGATGACAATGCATGGAAGGCTCTTTACCATAAGGTGCTGTTTCCCAAAAAAATTTAATTTTCAGTGCAAGAAATTTTTTTGGGTCTTTTCTTTTTTCAATCTCTCAAGTAGGTGAGGTTTTTTTTTTATTTTTTTTAAATGATGTGAATATGCTGTTAATCTCATTGTTTAGTCAATAGACTATATGGTTTTGATCAATTTAATATGACAGTTGCCTTACTTTTGTTTAGGAGGAAAAGTTACTGCTTAGTTTATCTAGTCGCTCGGAAACAGTAGTAGTATTTTGTTGGCCTTTAGAGCTGTCAACTTGTTATTGGTGTATGCATTGATTTAGAATGTCACATAGCAGACCAATAACTAAAACAGAAAGAAGAGAATCAAGAAGAAAGATTTGCTGCGCATGTATTCGTTGAAGAACCTTTTTTTTTTAGCACTGCTATCCCGATTGACAAAAAAGGGGAGAAAAAAAAAAGGAAGGTTGGTTCTCTTGAATGACGTATGCCAGTTGAAGGGAATGGTCTGCAAACTTTCAAATAGTTTCATCACGTTATAGTATCTCAATTAGACGATCTTAATTGGATGGAATTCTTTAGAAGGAAATCATCATGTCATCATCTGAACAAAAAATAAGCGAAGGGCATAAAAGTTGTTGCATCTGCATATTACCACGCGAGTAGGGGCTTGTTCTGCATGTTTATTTTTGCATTTTATCGCTAGCTATTTTCTTTAAATAAAAAACAAAGATATTAGCTTTTGAGGAACTTCATAATGTGATGCCTTTATTGCACGGACACTTCAATTAGGATAGCGCATCCGTGTCCGACACGTATCAAATATCAACACTCATTGGACTCTTTGTCATGGACATTTTTCTTTCTTTATAGAGATATTATATATTATTAACTTGAAGTTATTATTAAACAAAAAATAGGTACCCATATATTTAAAAAATTTCAACAAAAAAAATTAACAATGAGTATCAAACTAAATTTATACTAAATAAATAAAAAATTTAAAGAATTTAATTGACTTGTCGGCAACGTGTCTGTTAATATTTTTTTTAAAAGATTGTGTGTCGATGCATCCGAAATGTGTTCACATGTGTCCGTGTTGGTGCATTATAGGTGATGTCTATGGTTATTGTTTGTCTTTGTGGCCTAAGCTTTCTCTAAATTTGGTGTGACGTTGCTTAAATTAGTTATGGAATAAGATCGTGGAGTGGAAAAGTTGCAAAGCTAATATTTTATTTTATTTTTTCTGATTAAGAAATGTATTTGGGATGAACTAAGGAAGAAACATGATAAGAGTTTTAGACTGCTAATGTTATTTTAAGGTTGGTTTAGATTTCCTATTATTAATGTCTAGAAAATAAATTACATGTAATTTATTAATGTATGACTATACAGGAATTGGACATTGAGACTAAGGTACATGCCAATAAGTAGGTTCTAGATGATATCTTTCAGTAAACTTTTTCATTAGGTCAGCTATCAGGTTCTTATTCTTTTTCAAAGGAATTCATTTAAACTTAGTCCTCCAAAAGTGAGAGCAAGAATTAGCTGAGGAGTAGAGAGCCATGATTTTATTAATCCAATTTCGTCGAAGTCACCTCAAAAGTGAGAAACAACCCAAGTTGGGCGAGATAGAGAATAAAGTTCTCCTTCATCCTGCTCCTTCTTTGAGCAGGAGGAAATTTTGAATTCATTTTGCTTCAAATACAAATACTTTCCTTTCTTCTTATAGACTATAACATAATTCTCTCTTTTGCCTAAAAAATGTACACAAAGGAAGAACATACATACGTTTTTTCTTTGTATGGGTAATTTTTCTCTCTGTGTGTATATCTTTGACTGACAACTGAGAAAATAAAATGTACAGCCTAAAGAGTATTAACGCTGGAGAGCTAATTCTCTGTCAAAGATGCTTAACTTTCTGTAATTTACTACTCACGGATTATCATGTTGCTTGTGGAGGAGATCTTTTGATCTATATTTTTTCCATTGTCAGTTATTAAATCCCACAGTGCCATTAGATTTCTCAGGTTCTTACAATTGCAATCCTTTTAACATATCCAATAATTGGCAATTGTATGTGTGCCAGTATGTATGCTTGCTTAAATGGATGGTATACTTGATTTTTAATAATTTTATTTATTCTTGATTATGTATTACTGCAGTATTTTTTTTTTCCTTTTTTTGACCAGATGTTCATTCTGTAAAATTAGGTTTAAAATACTCAATGTGATTTCACCTAATGATGTTTTCTCAACTGCAACTTGTTTCAGTAAAAATTTGCAATCACCATAGTGACTTTTTTGAAATATTATAGTCCAATGAAGATAATAACATTTTAAGTAACTCCTTGCAAACATTCTTTGATGTGACTACTACTATAATGGAATTTCTACCTGCTGTTTTATCATTCAAGTTATGCTTGAAATGGTGAACAGTTACTAACTAATTTTCTTTTCTTCATCTTTACCTAGGATTTTACTTTGGAACAGGACAGTATGACACCAGTCAATGGATGGAAGGCTTACTATGCTGCTACAAGAGCCATTGTTAATACTAACGCTGAGTTTTTTAGAATCATTAGAGAAAGACTACTTCCTGCAATGGGTCAGTTTTGGCTTAATGCAGATTATGTGAAGTGTTTTCATGCATCTGGAGAGTCCTTTACTGGGTACGAGGCTTTCTATTTAACCTACTGTAATTTATAACCTCTCTGTCGAGAGCTAGAGCTTTATCCTAGCTCATCAATTCCCTTCCCATCTCTTTTTCTGTGAACTTGCTTGTTTTCTGATCAATTTGTGTGCTGGCGTGTCGCTTCAAGTTTTTCACATCTTTCTTGGTTTGGTTTGAATCTTAAAAACATTGCAAATGCTTAATCAGACTAGCAAAATTTAAAAGATTTATGATGTGTAGATATTCTTCTGGATAAAGTGCATGGATGGTCATTAGAGTGACAGGAAGGTTCATTTAAGATCTCCAATGCTGTTTTCGATTGTTTTCTTGTGACCCACTAAATGTATTTTGAGTTTAGTTCATAGGTAAAGCTTCAATTGCGAATACATAACATTATCCACAGTTGGTTCTGATATTTTCTTTCATGTGAAAATTTGAGATAACAATGGTATCTAAGAAGCGTTTTTCATTAGAATTTCAATTACACCTCTTGTTCTTACATGCTGCTTGCAAATTTTTGTTTTGTGTCTACCATCTCTTGGTGATCTTTTTCTCACTCTTGCATTATGCTGAATATTTTTATGTAATTGACCAACTTCCTAGCATCTTTTCCGCACTTATAAAATAATTCACAATGATTAATTTGAAGATGGTATTGTTCAAAATATGAGCGTGTTTGAGAGTGATTAAAATCCAATTAGAATTGAAAATATAGTCGTTATTGGTCTCACTCGTCTAATAAAAGTCAATAATAATGGCTAGTTTTTTAATTTTAATCCAATTTTAATCTCTACTGAACACGCCCTATAACATTAGTAGTAATAACAACAATATAACACAAGTAAGAAAGATGTGTACGCTAAAAGGAATTTTGTCTTCTAGTGGAAGTTCTTGAAGTTACCAGAAAGGGGCGTTGGACCTCCCTTGATAGGGTTAGGACCAAATCTTTGCGTTGATATAAATTGGCGAACGCCTCTCATGCTGGAAAGTTTCCCTTCTCAACATTTGTTCCATTTGTTTCTTACATTTGATTCATATTAATATATTACACAATGTGGGGGTTTTATTCAACTCTATTTGTGGGTTACCTTAATATAAATTCTTTTCCTTTCTCGTTGCAGTTATAATGCAGTTATGGAAAGCTGGCAACTAGCATTCAGCTGGGAGAATATTGCTGATTTCCAGATTCGCGATGTAAGAGCGCGGGTACTGACAGATATGGCTTGGGTTACCATGAAAGCTTATCTGGACATGGAGACTGTGCCATTCACCGTGACTAATGTTTACGAGTTTCATAACGGGAGGTGGTACATGGTGCACCATCACAGCTCTGCACTGCTCATTCATGGAGGTGGCGAGCAACAATTTCTGCAGCAAGCATGACAAGGAGGATACTAAAATTTAGTATGAAACTGAAAATTGGTATAGTTTTCTCTTTTATTATTGATCATGACTATTAGAAATGACTCTGAGAAAATCCTTTGCGATTTCTTGGGAGATCTTAGTAATTTCTTTCTTTTTCCAACTTCAGATTTAGATCCCATCTGTGTGGAAGCTGCAGTTTCTGGGGATTTCTGTTCTGTTGACAACTTTTTTTAAGGTCAAATACATGCACAGATGAAGATTTTGCTTCTTTTTTTGTTCAAGTGGAACTTTTGTGAACACGACGACTGATTCTTAGTGGAACATGTCCTGGAGACTTGACATGGTCGTCTTGTCACACTTTTTGCCTGTTAAAATTTTGGTATTTTTAAATTGATCAAGTAATTCAGCCTGAGCTCAGGAGATTAATGAGGTATCCCTTGATGATAGGGGTGTAAGCGGTCTTTTTTTACCGATTTTTTACAAATTTTCAAACCAAATTTAAACCGGTTTGAGAAAAATTCAAACCTAAACCAAACTATTTTGAACGGTTTGAGAAAAACTCAAATCTAAATCTAACGGTTTGGTTCGGTTTTAAATCGTCAATTTCGTCGTATATTTTTTTTTCTGTTTACTTTTATGATATTAATTCATTGAATTCAATATATATTTATATCTTACTAGCAATAAATCTAAAACAAACTAAATATATCTACAACAAATTTAAATATCAACTAAATCAAGGTGAAATCACAATAAACTAAAATATAATTTTTTGTTTGCTATTTTAGGCTAACACGTTACGATAACGTTACAATACAAGTCTACTAAACTAAATATAAAGCCCAAAAAATATAATGATGTTCAACAAGACCTCGTGATCATTATATGTGAAAAACGAAACTACTGATTGGACGGAGAGAATAATCAACAATAATAATAAATCAATTGTTTAAAATATCTAAACATAACAATTACACAAGCTTACCGTTGTATATTGTTACGAATTCAGCTTCTCATATACACTCAAACATCAATTGTTGTCACACATGATTCATAGTTTCCATTGTCAAACAAATGCATTAGTTACATCATCATAGTATTGGATGCTAGATAGATAAGAGAATCTTTAAAAATATGGTAATAGAAAATATAAACCATCTGCCACAACTTTCATTGAATCGTCAAATACTTCCACTTCATCTAAATATTGGCGCAGCACTATATGTTCATTCTTAATTTGCAACCAATTCTTTCCACATATTCAAGCATCAACCATTATTGCACCTAATAAACTCATAAATGAATCAAGTATATGACCTCCAGTTGAGAATGCAGACTCAGAAGCAACTGTAGAAATTTGAATTTTGAAGAGAAAAATGATTTTTGATAGATTAGGTTAGTCTTGAAATTATTAAATATANAAAAATCATTATTTTTATTTTTATATATTTTTTCGCCGGTTCGGTTTGGTTTTAAACAGCAATTAAAATTCTCAAACCTAAACCAAACCGTTTTTAACGGTTTGGTTCAAAACCATTTCGTCGACGGGTCCACGTGGCACCAAACCGACAGTTTCTAAAATGCGATTTCGGTTTGATTTTCGATTTGACGATTTTTGCTTACAGCCCTGATGTGTAACCTTGGGGGCCTCGAAAACATTTTAATATGCAAGCTTGTTTGAAAAATGTTTATAAATAATTTAAATAGAATAAAAATAAGTGGTAGTAAATGGACAATATTTGTGGTTCTTCAAATAAAGTGTATTTCGGCGGAGGGTTTAGGGCGGTTCCTTGGGCACCTTCACATTTACATCTACTTATAGTAAGCACATATGCTTTTGCATGTTTGAATCCTATTATCTTAACTAAGAATTCCATTATTTATAGCCTTTTAATGGCGAATACACGTAAACCGTAATTAAAATTCTCAAATCCAAAACGGTTTGGTTCAAAATCATTTCGTCGACGGGTCCACGTGGCACCAAATCGACGGTTTCTAAAATGCGATTTCGGTTTAATTTTCCGGTTTGACGATTTTTGCTTACAGCCCTGATGTGTAACCTTGCGGGCCTCGGAAACATTTTGATATACAAGCTTGTTTGAAAAATGTTTATAAATAATTTAAATCATAAATATAATAAAATAAGTGGTAATAAATGGACAATATTTGTGGTCCTTCAAATAAAGTGTATTTCGGTGGAGGGGTTAGGGCGGTTCCTTGGGCACCTTCACATTTACATCTACTTATAGTAAGCACATATGCTTTTGCATGTTTGAATCCTATTATCTTAACTAAGAATTCCATTATTTATAGCCTTTTAATGGCGAATACACGCTGATCGAGAATCATACGATTGTCGATACTATGATTTCATTTAGCTAAGTGGCTTGTAGACCCACCTCACCCTAATTTAACATCTATTTGAATTTTCGATCTACTTTTAAACAAAAAACCTTCTCGACCAGGATTAGAAGATTAATATATAAAGTCCACGGTTAATTTCTTTCAAAGTCTTGCATGAGCATAAGTCAAGCTACTCATTGGGGGTAAGCAATAGGTCAGGTTGGGTCGGGTTTGACCAAAAATCGACCCGACCCGATATGCCCCGATTTTGGACTCTTTACAAATCGACCCGACCTAACACCTATTCACAAACCGACCCAACCCGAATCGGGTCCCTTTTTAAAATTTGATTTCTCTGATTCCTCTAAAAATCCATAGAGATGTCAACGAGCCGAGCCCGAGCCGAAAAAAAAAGCTCAAGCGGAGCCCGATCTTTTTTGGACCGAGCTTTTTTTGGCTCGAGCCGAGCCCGGCAAAAGAAAATGAGGCTCGGCCTGTGCTTTCGACTCGAGCCTTAGAGGGCCGAGCCGAGCCGAGCCGGAGCTCGCTCGGGTGTTTTTTTTTTTTGCTTCTTATAGCCTAATGTAGATTTATAAATGAGTAACTATC
>CAIGRO010140394.1:0-15185 GCA_903798355.1 Fraxinus baroniana | reverse complement strand
GCAAATAAACTGCCTTGAAGTTTAAATAATTCAATGTTTTTGTAAACTTAGAGTGTGTTTGATAGATATTATTTTGGAAGAACGAATTTTGGAATAGTAGATTGATAAAGAATGCGTGGTTGAAAAAGAAGGAAAAGTTATTAATATGATGAAAAATATTATTTTATTGAAGAATGTGTGATTGAAAATGAGTAGAAGAATGGGAATGAGATTTTTAATGGGAATCAAACGGGGGCTTACTATATGAGTCCAGTTGCTTGCTTGGTGGTAGACTTCATCCAGATTGTATACATAATATTTAGTCTGTATGCAGCCCTTGGCTTTTCTTTACCCATGGTTGCACATCATATCTTGTATATAGTAACAATCATTGCAACAATTTTCGTGGCCTGTCTAAATCTGTCTATTAGGTTTTTAACGGCATGAATTATGCATTGTTCGCTAAAATAGATTTACTTAACTAAGAAATGTCTGCTTGTCATAACATAGTGTGTTACACAAATTATATTGTTGGTTGGTAGTGAAGACTGAAGATCATCAACATGCATGCTCAATGTACCATTTCCATAAGATGTTGAAGGAAACCTGTTGTTATTTATGCAGATTAGTTCACAGAAGAAAAAAACAGGTGTAATAGCTCCAAAACGCTTTGTACAAAGAGTGAGAAAACAAAATGAGCTTTTCCGTGGATATATGCATCAGGTAATTGTGGTTTGTTTTCTACTTGTTATTGGCAGTGCAAAGTCCAATCCATCATTTGCCGATATATGGACATTTTATATGCATCATCAAAACATTTATCAAATCAAAAATCGTTTTTACTTAAGTTGAAACATTCATGCAGCAATAAGAAATTGGTTTCCCAAAAATTGATAATAATGGAACATCTTTCCAGGCATAACTTTATTGCTATTCCTTCCATCCAATTATGTTCTTCCAATTTACTATATTTTTTACTCTAAACTTTATCTTTTTACCAATTCAAATCTTTAGAATTTCTTGATATCAAAAATACCCTTCATTAATTTAAAACGGGTGAAAATTTACTCTGTGTGCAGCGTCATGGTAATTACCTTGGTTAGATGTGAATTGTTAGGAAACTGAAATAGGACATATAAATATGCTGTATTAATTGTTTCTCTTAATTATTTGCAATATCAAATAAGAATGCCAAAAGGGTCAGAGGGAATGTATTATTGATATTCAAGTAGGTAGTTCAGTACTTCAGTTGCAATAGGAGAGTGGTTAAGAAAAGTTGAAACGCATATTCAGTAATCAGAATTACCCTCCAGACTTGACTGAAGTTGTTTAGTTTTAAAACTTACTTCAGGAGCTTAAATTTCATTCCAAATACTGAAAATGGAAGTATGCCCAAGTCATTTAACTGTCCTGTCTTCACGTCCTATTTTTGTGGGGAGTGATAATTCTGTAAATGTCTCCGGTGCCAGCCTTCTTTACCTTTTGTGAATATATCTATCAATTGGATATATTCTATTATAATATTATTCTCTCTCATTCGTAATGTATCTTGTACTCTGTAGAGGGTATGTAACAATGTCTTACATCACTTGCATGGGTTTGCTAGCACACAGTTCGACTGGTCAGATTAACGAGTAGATTTATACTTTCTTCTGGAAATATCTCTATCTTTAAAAAGAAATTGTTGTATATTTTGGGGACGAGTTTCATTTAAAAAGGTCTATTGGTCACCAGCATCAGAGGGAATCTGCAGATGCTGTTGTATCTATATTCTCTGTCTCTATATCGTTGGGTCAATCCAAGATAGAATGCCGAGTTTACTTTGTATGCATATTTATTGTGATTTGTGAAGATATAAAATAGATCTGAGTGATGTGATGTTCATGCTGTTGTGCAGGATGCCCATGAATTTTTGAACTTTTTACTAAATGAACTCGTTGACATACTGGAGAAAGAATCCCACAAAGCGACAGGCTTGCCACAAACTTCCTCTGTTGAGCATGTTGCAAATGGGCTCAATAATGCTCAGGTTAATGGTTTTAAGAAGGAACCATTGGTTACTTTGGTGCACAAGTATTTTCAGGTAAGTTGTTGGAAGTTCTATTGTAGTAGGAATTTAAAAATTTATTCGATTTTCATGTTCTATTTTTCATAAGCCTGTTGTGTTTGGCCAGTTCAATGTTTTGACAGTTGGTTAACAGTGTAAAATGAGCCTAAATTCTTGAACTTGTTAATATATCTTAATCATTTGGTAATTTCTGAAGCTCTGTGGTTGTCTAATGTTTTGGAAGATGCTCGCTAGTTAGACTAGCTTCTCATCTGTTGATCTCGACTTTTACCTAAATACAGGGCATTCTTACCAATGAGACTAGGTGTCTTAGGTGTGAGACAGTTACAGCAAGGGACGAGACATTCTTAGATTTGAGCCTTGATATTGAACAAAACAGTTCAATTACTAGCTGCCTCAAGAACTTCAGTTCTACAGAGACCCTGAATGCTGAGGATAAATTCTTCTGCGATAAATGCTGTAGGCAGGTGTCTCTGTCCATTCATAATATCAATCATTAAATGACAAAACAGAAACTCAGTTTTTTTTCCCTTACCCTAATGCAGTTTGCAAGAAGCCCAGAAGAGGATGAAGATAAAGAAACCACCACATATCCTGGTCATTCATCTTAAGCGTTTCAAGTACATGGAGCAACTTGGTCGATACAACAAGTTGTCATATCGTGTTGTGTTCCCACTGGAGCTGAAACTGAGCAATACTATGGAAGATACCGACTCTGAGTACTCTTTGTTTGCTGTGGTAGTTCATGTCGGGAGCGGCCCAAACCATGGACATTATGTTAGTCTTGTCAAAAGCCACAACCACTGGTTGTTCTTTGACGATGAAAACGTGGAGATGATTGATGAATCTGCTGTCCAGACGTTTTTCGGATCAGCTCAAGAATACTCAAGTAACACAGATCACGGGTATATTCTCTTCTACGAGAGCCTTTCTGCTGCCAAGAGCTGAACAAAAGGTTGTCTAACCTTAGAACATTTTAATCATTTTTTTCGAAAGGCATCTGTGTTATTATTTTTGTTTGTTTTCTGTTTTCGCCTTCAAATCCCGGACTGCCTCAGGACTTAATTTCGATGTACAGGGAATATCAGTGTTAGTACTGACAATAAAACAGGTGTATACTTGACAAGATAATTGATTCACTATTTCTTAATATGTATTGTACGTGCAGAATCCCAGTAATATCCTCGTAGAGTATTTTACCTTGTTTACATAAAATTTTGTGAAGCTGTATTTTCTTTGAGATAACATTCATTTATTCATTAAAAAAGGAGAAAGAAACACAGTAAAAGAATTAAACAATCCTATCGTAATCGACTGTTAAACTTGCATAAATCATAAAATTACAAAAATAAAATAATAAATAATAGCAAAATTATTTGACTAATCAATCCCTCGTTGATGGCGAGCACAGAAAGTTATGATCTTGCTATGAAAAGTTGGGCTGCCGATAAATGCTTTTTTGAAGCAATTCGCTGAGAGCTTTGAAGCAATATGGCAACAATGTCCATGCAATGCAATATATCTCGAAAAGAAAGAAGATACCAGGTCTCTTATGCAACCATCTGCATTTATTAAAATCATCGAACAATCACGGTTCTGATGGACTCGTGGCGGAGGACGGATGGCTAATCCACCATTGAAACATGTGAACATGCAAATAAGGAACAAGAAAACAAAGATTTTGCTTTTCTTCATCGTTGAATCTTCAATTCAAAACTGACTATCTAACTTTTTGACTTATGTGGTCAAGAAAATACATGTTAAATATATAGTATGTTCTACTAGAGAATTGTGTTCTTGATTGACTATAATACGTTTAGGTAGTTGAAATTGACTAGGATTGGAATTGGAATTGAATGTTATAATTATAAATTAATACAACAAGGAAAGCAATACAAGAAGTCTAATTGATTTACAACATTATATCTAACAAGTGTTAGAGGAAAAAAATAAAATAAAATTTAATTTAATTCCCTAATTCTTTATTATGATAATCGATCCCTGATTTCCAAATTGAAAGGTGGCAACTGGCAATCATACTATTGGAGCAAAACTACTTCGTCCTTTTTATATGTCTATAAATGGGTTAATTTTACGGTCACTGAACTTATTTAAAAATTACAAAACGGTTATTAAAGTGTAAAACTTACAAAAATAGTCACTGAAGTTTTAATTTATTTCACAACTGGTCACTGAAGGACTATCATGATTTTAATTCAAACTTAAAGGACCAAAACATTTGGACATAAAAATTCGACCATCTCAAGTGCAAATTTCTGAGTAAGTCAACTACTTTTAAATAAGAATACATTATATTNAAAGTGTATTGAACGCTAAAAAGTCTATGCACAATCACACTAAAACATAGAAAAAATACTTATATCTCATATCTAAATATTTATAGGCGAAACGAGAATTAAAATATCACTTTTACAATTTCCATCTAATTTACTCCAAATGTGGCACTTAATAACAAGAAATTTGTACTTGAAGTGGTCAAGCTTATATGTCCACGTGTTTTGGTCTTTTAAGTTTGAATTAAAATTATAACGATCCTTCAGCGACCATTTGTGAAAGCACAGACATTTCAGTGACCGTTTCTGTAAGTTTTAAATTTCAATGGACGTTTTGTAATTTTTAGGTAAGTTCAATGACCGTTTGTAAATTAACCCGTTTATAAATTATAATTATATCTTCAATTATAAGTTCATATGTTTCTGAAAAACTATAGTCCCTTTTTATATAGAATATAAATGAATAATTGTCGTAGAGAAATTATTTTTAGCTAAAATAAATAGAATATTTTAATATACAAAAGTTTTTGGTTGATAAACAAAAACGGGAGCGACATATAAATATATTTATAGTAACAAATAAGTTTACACAATCAATAATTCACAGGCATAAAAATGATTAGTGCTTATCGATAAAATTTTGCTAAATTTTATCGATAGATCAAACTTTAATTTAATTATATATTGTTTGAGACTCACAATTTTTCAACCACATTTTTCATTAACATTTATCAAAATCTGCTAATTTTTTTTATCAGAAGTTTTGTCAAATAATTCTTAATGACAAATAACTTAAAAACGTTAATTATTTTCTAAGAAAAAATTTCAAGCAGCAACATTTGTCCCACAAGTGATCAACCAATGCCTTAATCGATTCAGTGCCTAGAAAGATTGGTCAAGTATAATAACTATGCTCCAAATCACGTCCGATTTATCAAAAATGATCTTAAGAAGATGACACAATACATTTAGTAAATGTTTCGTATGTTCTTTCCCTCAATATTATCTATTTTCCAAATAAGTTTTAGTGTTATTTTCTTCAGAGGGTCAAAGATTATATTACTGTTGACCATTTTTATAATTTCTCATGCCCTTTATTTTTTATTAATTATGCTGCATCCTAGGGAAACAAAAAAGAAAGGAAGGATGGAACAATAGTTCAAAAAGAAAGGTAGATTCATTGGGATTAAAAATTATCTAGCGCACCAAGGAATAATAAATTGAAAAAGGCACCCCCGCGGCACAGCCAAGTTGGCAAATGATGAATATTGTTGGGCTTGCAACCTCAGCGTGGGGAGTTCGATTCTTGGTTGGAGCAGCTGAATGATGTAATAACCATTCTTGGTTGGAGCAGTTTGGTGATGTAATAATCATGGAGGAGACTCCCTTGGACCAGGAGTATAAAGGGTGCACGGACCTTGGTCAATTTGGACATAACTCGTGGTTTACCTCTGCCAGTTACTGAGGGACCGATGACTGGTGGTCCGGATATAGTCTGGTGTAAGTTGGGAAACTTGGGTATTAAAAAAAAAAAATTGAAAAAGGCTTGGAGATAAAACCTGATAATGGTGGTAACGAACAGTTAAAAGCAAACTCCAAGTTGAAAAATAAAAAAAGTATATGGGCTGACCATAAATAGGGACCCCACACGAGGACCAAATCAGAACAAAGTACGAAAATTAAAAAAGGGAAAACTGCAGCAAGGGTCCCTAATCTTTTCAATTCTTATAAATTTTACCATAACCTTCAATTTGTACCAACGATGGTCCCTAACCTTTCATAAATATGCACATGAAGTCCAACTGAATGGAAAACATCAATTTAATTTGACCATTAGTTGGCCAGCAAAAGTGAATTTTGACCAAATTGAAATGGGTAAAACGATAACTCTACAATTTCCACATTAAATAAATAATCCCTAATATATAAAGAGGTTTCTCTCCTTCAAGCCCCTACCCTACCCTACCCCCGTCCCCTTTCCCACCCCATCCCGTTTTCCAACCAACAACAACATCGGCACCACCGTTAGTCGATCGATTACAGTCATCTATCTCACATGAGCTGCATAGTAAACTACCGCCACCACTATCAAACCAAAACCAACCGATTTTGACCTTCGTTATTTCAGTTGCTGGAAAAACCAATTTCTAGCATAAGATGATTTTGGTAAATTTCTTGTATTTCATAACAAGATTGCAGCAAAAACACCATGACAATCAAGTAATCAAATGATTGTTTTATGGGATTAAATAAAAAAGTTTACCATTTTACTATTTTATTTTAGTTAAAATTGGTCAAAAACCACTTTCTTGGTCAACTACCTACCCAATGATGGTTTCCATTCAATTGGACTTCAAGTGCATATTTATGAAAGGTTAAGAACCTTCGTTGACACAAATTGAAGGTTAGGGTAAATTCTATAAAAAAACGAAAAAGGTAAGGATCGCTGCTGCAATTTTCCCTAAAAAAATATAAGCCCATGTTTGATTCACATTATTTTTTTTATTCTCATTTTTCCACTCATTTTCAATCTCATATTTTTTAATAAAATAATATTTTTCATCATATCAATTTTTTTTTTAATCATATATTTTTCATCACATCAATAAAAAAAAAATACATTCTTTTAAAAATAACGCACATCGGGCTAGAGCCTTTTTCTTGTGTCTTGTGAGAAGCCTGACACCTTTGAAACAAGAATGGTCGAGTGATTAAACAGCTGTAATAACAAACGGAGACTACCTCTGACTGGCTGTGTCCTTTACTTTAGTACAAAACAATAAAGAAATAATAAAGACAACAAAGTCAATAGGAAAAAAGGGGAGGCCAAACCCCAATGCCTTTGGTCTCTCGGCACCTATTCTCGCCTGCACCAACGATAGTTGTCTTGTTATTTTCTTTTTCTTGTTATTTTCTCCTTTTGTGATCTTTACATATATATTTGTTTGATTTATACACAACCATAGTTGTCTGCGTAAGGATTATTTTAGCAGCATAGTCAAATCATATCAGTAGCCCACGGATTTTTTTTTCTTGATTTGGGGATTGGTGGATTGGTAAGTGGTATTTTAGGATTTCCATGCGGTGATTTCGGTTATTTTCTTGTTTCTTAAAGAAAAATTGAATATTGAATACGTTTCTTATTTGGATTTTCATTATCAAGAACCTTTCTTCTTCTTTTTTTTTTTTCCTTTAAGTTACAGGTTGTGGATTTTCAGCTTTTTAGTAGTACGAGGTAGATGTTGAATTGTAGAGGAGAGTGAGGTGGGGCTTCTGAATTATATGGATAATTTATGCTGTTTCCCTCAGGTGAGATTATTGACTGCTGTGTTATTGAGAGATTTTGGAGTTCAGCCATATTCATATTTTAAGTTTCTTTTAGGCTTTGACACGATTTGTGGTTATCAATATATAGTTTGTGCATTTTTTTTTTCAAGTTTTCTCAAGGTTTTTGCTGAATTATGAGGTAAGTTCAATTTTGATTGTGGTATAATTTCCTTGAGATGTCCTTGGGATCCTTAAAGTGTGCTTATTACATGGGTTATGTCGGTATGAACGAGGGTTAATGATTTATGAGTTCAGATATATGCCTTTGGTATAGTTACGAATTATTATTACATCCGATAAATGTGGAGGTACAACTAGCATAGAGAAACCGTGGAGGGAAGAATAGTTTGTTTTCATGTATGTGATTTGATGCTCGATTTGAGAATGAAATTATTGGTGAAGAGAGGCCCTCTTGCTTCAACTCTTTGATACTTATCTGGAGTGGTTTAGAAATCAAATAAGAGACTCCGCCTATATGAATTCTGTTTTCGACAGAAGCACATACTCATAATTGGGTTAACAATTAACATGGTATTAGAGATCAGTTTTTGTTTTTTTCTTCTACTCATATCTGCACCACTAGTCCTTGTTGCACAGCTGTGTCCTGGTCAACAATTCCTTGTTTGGAGATTGGCCTATGATTTCTGTGTTTATTTTATTCTAATTCTGAGAGAGGAACTCGAGTAAGGAAGGAATTAGATTTGTTTCTTCAATGTGTGAATTTTTTTCGCTTTAGTTATTCTTTATTTCTTCTATAAGATTCCGGTTTCTTCTTTTCCTTTAGCTTTCAGGAGGACGTTCTTCTTGCGGCTCTGGGAAGGGAAGAAGCCAGCAGGGACCTGTCAAATATGGATTCAGTTTAGTAAAAGGAAAAGCAAATCATCCTATGGAGGATTACCATGTTGCTAAATTTTTACACACGAATGGTCGTGAGTTGGGAATATTTGCTATTTATGACGGACATCTAGGTGATAGTGTGCCAGCTTACTTACAGAAGCATCTGTTTTCCAATATTTTAAAGGAGGTTGGTTACTCTATGAAAATCACGTTTCTACAATGGGGTATATCTATATAAAAGAAGAGTGGTGTTTGATAAAATTGATATAATTACTCCTGTAACTTTAAAAAAATGGTGTGTTAAAAATGATTTGTTTTCTAGTGCTGGGAAAAAGGTATCCAATTAATCTGTTCACCGCATTGAATCATTACAGGACAACTTTTGGTCCGATCCAAATACTTCTATTGTGAAAGCCTATGAAAGAACCGATCAGGCAATTCTCTCGCATACTCCTGACCTGGGACGAGGTGGGTCCACTGCTGTAACTGCAATTCTTATAAATAGTCGACATCTGTGGGTAGCCAATGTTGGAGATTCACGAGCGGTCCTTTCCAGAAAGGGGCAGGCTATACAGATGTCCATTGACCATGAGCCCAACACGGAGCGGGGTAGCATTGAAAACAGAGGTGGATTTGTCTCTAACTTGCCAGGTATTGTGATAAATAGATTATTTCGTATTAGTCCTTGCAATTATCCACTAATCTGTATTAATGATATTTCTTGTAAAAGATGTGGATTAACCCCAAGTTGCCAATGTAAGAACCAATTGCAGACGTGCGACACAAAAGATAAAAAGAGTCGCACAATGATGATAGAAATTAGAAATATTACTCTATCCTGCATGCACTTTTGACTTCACTGACTTGAGAAATATATTCTTTAGACCAAATAATGGGTGGTGTTGTGCAATTACAGGATCTTATCATTGTCTAAAACGGGAACCTCAAAAATTTGCATGAATTTTATATATATATTGCTGAAATAAGCATTTCAGATTATTTAGAACACCCGTGTTATACTGACTCTGCTCTGAGACAGCTTATCTCAACTGGAGACCAAGCATAGTGACCTAACCTGGGGCAATCCAATTATTGCCATTCTCGTAACATAAGATTGAACTATGCCTATCTCTTTCAACTTCTCAATGCAGGGGTCTGCTTTTATATGGTCATGTCAAAAATATTTCTTTTGGTTTAAATATGTGGGGCGTCTTTTAATTCTGATGGATATATAGTTCATTCTCTTGGAATGAGTTAAATCTATGTTGGATCTGAATTATGACTGGTAACTTTCACCAAAATAATGGATGAAAGTTTCACTTTTGAGTAAAGCTGATTGCACAAAAGGCAATTATATGATACTTGAAATGTAGATTTTTTTTTTCCCTTGTGGTTTCTGAACCTTAGAAGCTGAATGATAGCACTTGGCTAGAGCTAGAACATTGCATTTGATAAACACTGTCTGAAAGGTGAAGTCTTGAGGATTTAGTTGAACTGGGAAAGGTTCTGGAAATGGATAGGTTAAGTGGACAAGGTCCAAATGGTATATGCAGTGAACCTATTAGCACGTGATTTATGACATTTGAATATATGTATTGGGGAGTATCCGTCTGTGTTATATGCTATAAACTTGTCTGTGGTTTTAGGTTAAGCAATTTCGGAAGACTGCATGCTTGGTGATGAATATGTAGATGATTTGCATGATTTGTTGATAAAATAGGATATGCACGACCACTTCACCCATCCATTCTTATATTAACAATCTTGGTGATTTGTTGATAAAATAGTTTTTCAATCTTTGTACTTTACGCACAAATTATTCACTTTTCAAGAATTGCTCCTGCAACTGATAAATATGCATACAGAATTCATTTACTGGAGAAGACTCACTCTTGTGCTAAAACGTTTTATTTCATTTGATTGCGTTCTTGTTCTTCCTGAACTTTTGGACGAGATCATATCATTGCTGTACTCATGTTGAGATGGAGCATATTTTGCTTGGTGTAGAATCATATTATTTTGGACTGCTCAAGGTATTCATGTCATTAAAACATGTTCTCATGCTTCTTATACCAGGAGACGTTGCAAGAGTGAATGGCCAGTTAGCTGTTTCTCGTGCTTTTGGAGACAAAAACTTGAAAACTCACCTGCGGTCCGACCCTGACATTACAAATGCTCAAATTGATGGTTACACCGAACTTCTTATCCTTGCTAGCGACGGTTTGTGGAAGGTGCGTACTTGCTCCCACCTTTACTTGTCCCATCTCCTTCTTTTCCTTTTGGATATATAACCAACCCCCATATTGGGTTCCTCTTGGTTGTGGATGCTCCAGGTAATGTCGAATCAAGAGGCCATTGATATTGCAAAGAAGATCAAAGACCCCCAGAAAGCAGCCAAACAATTAGCAGCGGAAGCATTGAACAGAGAAAGTAAAGATGATATCTCCTGCATTGTTGTCCGCTTCAAGGGGTAAAATGCACAAAATTACCGTTCCATGCAGCTTTTGTACATTATGCGGTTACCAGAAGACATGATTTGGTAGGCTGCAGGTGTTCGAAATCCCAAAGAATCCAGTACAAGAATCAAATTTATTGCTAAAGTCTGTGAAAATGGTCTCGTCTCCTCTTATATTAAGATAATCTTATTGTCCAGTTTATTGTTGGTTGATTTCTTCAGAGTAGAATTTCACTATAATTTTTTTTCATAATTCAAAGCCGGGTTGCATTTGTTATAATCAAAATAGGTTAAGCGTTCTTTCTTTCAGCCATACATCAAGAAGATAGCCATTTAGGCAGTGCTTCAGTGTTTGCCTAAGGATATGGATCGCCAACCGTTCAATATGCCATCACGATCATAGGTTTCTACTGATTTTTTGTACCCTCCTATGACACTTTGGCCTTTGCCGGCCTTTACCTAAATTAAATGGGCAACACGATGTTCATATTATTCTTCTTTTTAGAAAAATAAATAAATTATATTTGCCGAAAGTAAACCGAACAAACGCCAGCAAATGTAGTTTTGTGAACAATCTCTCCTTTGAAAACCCTATATATTGTCGATGCCTTGCCTTCGCACCAATTCCTTCAATTCAACATTGTTTTTTATTAGTTATAAATTTTAAACCAACCCACTGAAGAAGGATATTTCTATAAATGATATTATAGAAATTTTTTGATAATCGAAGTGGATAAAGAATGGCCAGATGCCTGAGTTTCACAGGATCAGCAGATTGGCTGTACCGGAATTTTTTCTCGTATTCCGGGCTACGGTCGGTGACGACGGATTTAGAGGACGGCACCATCATGCATTGTTGGGCACCAAAAACTGTGAAGCCAACAAAACCTAATCTCCTCCTCGTGCATGGCTTCGGAGCCAACGCAATGTGGCAATACGGGGATCTTCTCCGCCACTTCATGCCCCGGTTCAACATATACGTGCCGGATCTTCTCTTCTTCGGAGACTCCACCACAAAGAGGCCAGAGAGAACAGAGGTGTTTCAGGCACAATGTGTAATGAGATTGATGGAGAGGTATGGGGTGCAAAAATTGAGCCTGGTGGGGATAAGTTATGGTGGGTTTGTTGGGTACAGCATGGCGGCTCAGTTTCCACAGGCGGTGGAGAAGGTGGTGCTTTGCTGCACCGGCGTGTGCCTAGAGGAGAAAGATATGAGAGATGGGCTTTTTCAGGTGGCGGATTTGGATGAAGCCGCCAGCATTTTGATGCCACAAACGCCGGATAAATTAAGGGAATTGATGAAATTTGCTTTTGTGAAGCCTGTTAAAGTCGTTCCCTCTTGCTTCCTTTCTGATTATATCGATGTAAGTATTTTTTTTTTTTTTTTCCATTTTTTCTCATTCAATCAGTTTTTTCAAGCGTATATTCAATATTCAATTACTTGGGCAGGTTTTCTGTACAGATCATATAAAACAGAAGAAGGAACTAATCCAAGCAATACTCAAAGATAGACAAATTTCTAATATTCCTAAAATAATACAGGTTTACTATACTCACATATGATAATTTTACGTGTCAAAAAACTCTTAAAGAAATAGATAAAATTCTTAATTCCGTTTTAGATTGTTCGTGTTCAAATTTTGTTTCTTGAAACAGTCTACACTGATCATCTGGGGAGAGCAAGACAGAATATTTCCAGTAGAATTGGGACACAGACTCCAGATGTAAGAATAATAAACTTCTACATTATGCATGACACGACATGATGATACACTAACTTTTTAAAATCTTTTATACCAAATGTGCATGTCATCATGTCATGTGTTATTTTCACTTCTTGTTTTCATCTCTGAGTTAAAATTTTGCAGGCATATAGGGGAGAAGGCCAAGCTAGTAGTGATAAAAAATGCAGGACATGCTGTTAATATTGAAAAGCCAAAGGAATTCTCCAAACAATTAAAATCTTTTCTTGAGAGCTCGTCCGTTTCTCACTCATCTCAACCTCAACATCCCAAGCATCGCTTCTTGAGTGTCAACTAACTATATTGAAACTTTCGACGTAGAAACGGAACAATTTTTTTTTTTTTTTTAATCCCATTTGTTGTATATTAATGATTCTTTTTCTATGAGGGTGTTTGGTAGAAATTAAAATCGGATTAAAATTGAAAAATTAACCGTTATTGTTGATTTTTATTAGACTAGTGGAACCCAGTAACGGTTATATCTATGAGGGTGTTTGGTAGAAATTAAAATCAGATTAAAATTGAAAATATAGTCGTTATTGTTGACTTTTATTAGACGGGTGAGACCCAATAACGACCATATTTTCAATTTTAATTGAATTTTAATTCGTAACAAACAGGCTCTATATCTTTTTTGTTTTTGAAATTTCACGTTTCATTATTATTTGTGTATATAGTTTTCAATAAAAGGTTCTAATTTTTTGTTGATGTAATCATTTCGAAAATTCCAATCCGGATGTGTAACTATACGTCTGTTTTTTTATCATTGATAAAACTGTTGAATGACATCTATGAAGGTAGAAGGCTTCTTGGAGAAGTGTTAGATGGAAGAAAAGAAAACAAGTTTGAAAAACTATGTGGTGTCAACATTTTTCAGAATTGTCATTGATGGTCTTGTCTTTTCGGTCGAAAAATGAAAGGAATAGGTCACGGTTTCTTCCCTTTCCAGGGCCCAAGTTTACATGGCAGCCTTGTCCAATTGAGGTTGATAAGCAACATTTGAGTCATTCACAACATACAAATATATGTGTGAAGGCCAATTAAATACGCTGGTCTTTCTCTCTCACAGGTCATATAAATCTAATGAAACAATTGTCCTGTCCACCACTTATTTCCTACCCAAACAACATTTCAACTGTCCAGATAATCTGCGTACCAAGAAAATTTCGTTCATTAGGACCTCTTGTAGGATGTTAAGTAGGACGAGCTGCACGTCAACTGACACGAGTTGATTTATAGGTCGAGTGAACCGACTTATCATAATGAGTTTTTACAATTCCAATAAAAAAAAGTTGACGACCATGCACGAGCGACTTGTGAGACGGTTTGCATCCGGTGCAGCACTCATAGCCTCTTTCCTCGTACATGCATTGATTCTTATTCCATGAATAGCCATTTCTTTCTTTATAATGTTATATCTTTCATAACATATCAATCGTCATTTCATATTAAAAGACTCACAAAAAAGAGAAGTTAAAAAACAAGGGCCTATAATGGAGAGGTCACCGACTGCCATAGCTCATTTACTACTCAGGAATTTACTTCTCTGATTTTCTATGCGGACAAACCCCTTGTATTCTTAGCAGTTAGCAGGAAAATATAGAGTTCTTGAACTTCTACGTTGTTTTCTTCTCAATTTTTCTCTTCTTTCTTCGACTTTTGCTCTCTTTATTTCCCGGTTTGAATTCTTCTGTCAAATCCTACAACTACTCTTTGAATACTACAAGGGCTGACAGCAACCATGCTACTCGTACCTAAGTGGATGACAATTTTTTTGACCGATAGCCACGTGGCGGCCCCCTATTGGGGGGGCGCCTACGGCGGGGGGCCCGCCGCAGGCGCCCCCCAATAGGGGGCTGCCACGTGGCTATCGGTCAAAAAAGTTGTCATCCAATTCGGTACAAATAGATTAATTCGGGCTGACAGTCATGCACCGTCTCTCTCCAGTGATGTGTTTGATGTAGAACAATTGGAAGAGAAGATCATAAACCAGTTGAAAAAGAGGAGAAATAAGGAGGGTGTACGAAAATGGGCGTAACTTTCAGCTGAAGCGTCAGATTTTCGTGAAACAGTACAATTTGCTAGTGTTTTTCGATTCTGTACAATTTTGCAGTCAAACTCAAATATGTGAAATCAAGGGACGGGCTAAGCAGGTTGGGAAGCTGGCGGCTGAAGTTCTATGGCTGGCTCAGAAGATGGCAGCTTGTGACGCTTCAGAAGAAGCGGTTTGTAAATGGGCTTCAGCTTCTAACTTGGCTCGGCTCTCTGTTTCAGCTGAGCCACGGCTTCAAGGCTCCTTAGTCAAGGTCTTGGGTACGTAACTACTTGGCACATAACTATTTTTCCTAATTCCTTGTTCGTTAAGCTGTAGATGGACATATTATTAGGAACACATATTTAGATTTGGTCCAAAATACAAGTGTTGGGTTTTGATACCCAGGTGATGATTTAAAACAGTTTTTAGCGACACTAAAAGTTACGGC
>CAIGRO010140387.1:0-11462 GCA_903798355.1 Fraxinus baroniana | reverse complement strand
AATCAGTACACAGATTGACTCATTGACAGATAATAGATCAACAAAATTCAAAATCCAACATCAAGAATCAAAATCCAACATCAAAATTCGAAAGCCCTAAAAGTCTGGAGGAAGTTACCTCGTCAGTTGTCACCGGAGGTCTGGAGCAGGCGAGCAGCGACAACCAGTCCACGGGTCCAGAGGATGTGATGGCGGGGAGACCGAGAGCAGGGAGAGACACTGAGACAGTGAGGCAGCCGTGGGGTGGGTGGCTGTGTGCGGACGTGCTGCGTGCGGTGTGTCAGTGTCGGCGTGTGGTGTCACTGGTGCGAAACAGTGGGAGAGTGCCGTGGGAGTTGGGAATTGGGACAGTGGGAGGGAGAAATGATGGAGTGGACGAGAGTCGAGAGGTACCACTGTTGGTGTCGCCTGTGGTTTCGAAGAGANGGTGGCTGTGTGCGGACGTGCTGCGTGCGGTGTGTCAGTGTCGGCGTGTGGTGTCACTGGTGCGAAACAGTGGGAGAGTGCCGTGGGAGTTGGGAATTGGGACAGTGGGAGGGAGAAATGATGGAGTGGACGAGAGTCGAGAGGTACCACTGTTGGTGTCGCCTGTGGTTTCGAAGAGAAATGAGAGAAGAGAATCGAGAGACGAGATATTAACTCTAAAAATTTAAAAAAAAAAAAATTCAAAACCTAGTGGGGCACATGCCCCACTGGGCCCTACTGTAGATCCGCCCATGCATATGTATGCAAGTTGTCTAGATCATGTGAATTTCTGCATTGTTGATTTCGAATTATCTCTTTATTTTGAGTGCGCTTCTTCGTGTTGATAATGTTTTATAAAATTAAAGGAATAAGAGATAAATATAAGAGAGATAACAGAGAGAGTCAAAATTCAAGTGTGTATTTTATTAAGAATTAAAATCTCATATTTATAGGGTTCAAAATGAGAGTGACAATCAAAGTAAAATACTCTTTCGGGGTAAATATGATTTATCTAAGAATCTTAAAAGACTAAATAAACATCAATAATTATCTTATAGCTTTACAACAATTATCCTTTGTTTGGTGGTCATTTTTCTAAAAAAAAAAACATTATTTTAAATAGTGATTTTTTGAAGAACGTATTTAAAAAAAAAAGATTTTTTTTTTAGATTGATGTGTAAAATATTTTATTGTGTAAGTGTGCTTGAAAATGAGTGGGTAGATAAAAAGGGTTATGAAAGAATGGGAGACATAAAGGGACTTAATATTTTCTGAAACAAAAATAAATAAATAAATTAAAAATAGTGTGGTTATGAAGTGCTCCACTGTAGTTTGATTAGTTAAAATCTGCCTTTTACTGAGTAATTTTTTTTATTCGATCCATTCATTTAAGGTTACTCATTTTTATCACTCCACACTAAACTCTTTTGAAGTTATTCTTCGAATGCAACACCGAATTTAAAACTTGAAACTCTTTTGAAATTATTCTTCAAATACAAAACTCTTTTAATCCCTCCGCTCAAAACTCTTTAAATTTCCGTAAGTTCTGCGTTCTCAACTTGAAAAGAGAAAGTGATGTGAATTTCTAGTCAACAAGTTCAAAATAAACTTTGAAATATGAGACTATCAAACATTGAATATTATAATTTTTTTGTCACCTTTCAACCCTCTAAAACCAAAAATCAAAGAAGAAAAAGTATCGCAATATAATAAATTTATCTTTGTGATATATATTATTTTTCTCCACATTTAAAATAATTTATTCATTTCTACACAATCATTTGGCTCAATTATTTAAATGCTAATTATATTTTATATGCCACCCCCATTGAACTATATGTAACAACAAAGAGTCACAAGAGTCAAATAGTGGTCCGCACGTCTACCAATTGAGCAATATTTAATAAAATTTTGTCCCTAAATAAAAACTTGTGTGTTTCATTGACTAAGTTTCATGTTGATAATTTTTTTAATTTTTGAATCAATAGTTTTTAATTTCTTCATTCATATTCATTTCATTTTTAATAGCCGACATATGAAATTCAAATGATTTCAACAACCCTGTATATTTTAACAAATATACTATTTATATAAATAAAGAAGTTTATACGGCAACAAAGGGTTGTAAAATTGTTTAGTCTAATCTTATTCGACTAGGTGTAAGATAACTAATTAATGACATTGGGTTGAATGTTGGAACCCTTGAGGGGAGATTTTTATTTTCCCATTTTTCTCAATTTTTATTACCAAAGTCACTAGCCCGCATGGGATTGGTCGGTAGGTAGGTAGGGTTATGACGAGTGTTATAGAGATTTTTATCATACTTAGCATGGTCGACTCGTAAAGACATTTTGCCAATTTCAATATTACAATCAAAACACGAGTTGTGTCGTGACAATCTAGTCTGTAAACTCTTCGTACTTTCAATATTTGAAGAAGAAATTACAAGAAAGAAAACTGAATTTTTTGATTAGTATAGGAGGGCATAATCACGGGCTAACCATCCTATTTTGACTTAATTATATATATCCCTAATTTCTTGTCTTTCCATAATTGTATTCTTTAAATATTAATCATATATCCCTAATTTATTGTCTTTCCATAATGTTATTGCTTCATTATTAATCAAACCTAAAATAGGAAATTATTAAATTTTAAGCAATTACTTATTTTTTTTAATTTTTTTATTCCCTTACCAAATATAAATTTATTACAGCTTGTTAGTGCTCAAGTTGATGGAAGCATCTAACAGGCCACTTCCTCCCTCCATCCATTATAGAACTGAAAAAAATTATTTAGTTATATAATTTTTAATTTAACTTGAGTTCTTCAAATTTGACACGTTACACAAATCATTTCACATCTCCAACTGATCGGCCAAAGTGCCAAGCAAGTCGACTCATCCTGCATCTTGCCTTCCAGTAGAGCTCCTGTCTTCCAGGATAAATCCTGCCTTCCAGGAGAATATCTTCCTTCCAAGAGCCATCAGGAATCGAACTCACGACCTCTGATCTGCCAGCCTTGAAGCGCCCTCATCTTTGCCAGTTGGGATGTGCCCTGGGGGGCAAGTGTCATAGAGATTTTTGTCATACTTAGCATGGTTGACTCGCAAAGACATTTAGCCAATTTCAATATTACAATCAAAACACGAGTTGTGTCGTGAAAATCTAGTATGTAAACTCTTCGTACTTTCAATATTTGAAGAAGAAATTAAAAGAAAGAAAACTGAATTTTTTGATTAGTATAGGAGGGCATAATCACGGGCTAACCATCCTATTTTGACTTAATTATATATATCCCTAATTTCTTGTCTTTCCATAATTTTATTCTTTAAATATTAATCATATATCCCTAATTTATTGTCTTTCCATAATGTTATTGCTTCATTATTAATCAAACCTAAAATAGGAAATTGTTACTTAACAATTTTAAGCAATTACTTATTTTTTAAATTTTTTTATTCCCTTACCAAATATAAATTTATTACAGCTTGTTAGTGCTCAAGTTGATGGAAGCATCTCACAGGCCACTTCCTCCCTCCATCCATTATAGAACTGAAAAAAATTATTTAGTTATATAATTTTTAATTTAACTTGAGTTCTTCAAATTGGACACGTTACACAAATCATTTCACATTATAAAAGTAAAATATTATGTGATTTTCTTGTGTGTCTCCTTCAAAATCCAAATCATTAAGTTTTGGACGTTTAATTTTATAATAAAATGAAATTAATCAAACTCGCTTATCTTGAAACAAAGAGTAATGATATAATTTATTATCGTATCTGGGAAAAAAAATAAATAAAGTAATTATCTTGTTTAGGTCACTACCACGTGTTGAAGGGTTGGACTACTCGATAAAATCGCATTAAAAACGCGTTTTGGAGAGGACCGTTTGATTCAAAAATTGTTCAACTAAAGTTGAACAAGTGGCAATTCTGTGAGACCGACTGAAAAATATCCGTTTCAATATCAGTATTGTATTAAATTTTAGACAACTCAGATACACAATTCTATGTGTTCAAAGCTTATACTAACAATGAAGTTTCAAAATTGATGCTTTCAAACAAGTTCGTGTTGACCGACCGATCGACGGACACAACGAAAGAGGCCCTTGGGTCTTGACCGGAAAGGTATGAACCGGGTTACTATATTTTGTGTCATATAGGCTTATTATATGCATTGCATGCTTCACTGTCATTCCTCCAAAATTCATAATAAAAGAAGGAATCATTTTGGCAACTGGGTTCCCCTATATTTGATTTCACAATCCATTGCGTGATCAATGGCTAAGATTGTTCTTCATTCAAGATTCTGAACAGATGGGTTTAATTCAAAGAAAAACAATTCTTTTTGCAGAAAAAAGTGATGAAAAATTAGGAGGGGAACTGTTCAAATTCAAAATCTAAAAAATTAAAAGGTAAGCATAAAGAACAGCTTCCCGTTGGCTTTTTCTAACTGCCGTTGTTGCTTTAATTTTCTGTCAAATTCAGTTTTATTTCATCTCCCGGATTATATGCTTTGGAAGCTTCACTTTATGAATCTTGTTTCAGAGAATTATTCAAAGTTTTGATAAAACAATGACATTTGATAATATTTCTTTTGCTTTTTCTTGAAAAAGATAAATGTTTGCTTTTCTTTTGGCTGTAAAATCCATGAATTTTGAGTCGTTTCCCGGTTTATTCTGTATTCAAATATCATTCATTTTTTTGAGTTTAACTGTTCGAGAATTTGTCCCAGAATCTTGAACTCTGTATATTAAATGAGTTAAGAATACTTTCATAATTTGAGCAATTACCTCAGATTTGACACACAGGGAGCCTAATCAAATATCATACATTTTTATAGCTTTTTTATTTGAAAAAGTGATTTTCTTGATGATCCGTGTAGAATACTTGAAGAATTTGAGAATTTAGACCAAAATTTACAGAGAGAGGAGCTTAATGGATAGCATTTCAAATTCGGAGGAGAATACTGATATGGGATATCAGCCGTCATCTTCTCTGGATCAGACTGATCAATCTCCAACAGAGACTACCAGTTACTCAATTATTAGTGGAGAATCTTTTGCTTACTGCAGAACGAGTTCCGTGACCTCAGCATTTTCTGAGCACACGGATGACAACAGCTGTTCTGAGACAGCCTCTCCTAATTGCTGGCCTGGCATGAAAACTCCAACTCGTGCAGCCCTTTCGAGATTAGGAATGAAGCAGCTCAGATATCCTTATGATGAAAAGCAGCACAGTGAGGACACAATGGAGTTAGGTGAGTTTACAATGTTATACATGTATTCCTCCTAGTCTAATATATGAATCACCCTCTTGTGGTTTGTGAATCCTGCTAATTACCCTCATGATTTTGGAATAGTCTTGAATCACTTTTGAAAATCTTGTGGATTAGTCTACATTTGATTTACCCAAGTTTTTGCTGATTTGAGGGTAATTTGCATGGTTTTCCTGTCCTTAAGGGGATAATAATCTGCAAGTTTACCAAACTATGGTGAAATAATTTGCAATTTCTTCTAAATTATACGACAATACAAGTATGCTCAATTGTTACTAAAATATTTCAGAGCTGGAACTGATGAAGGAGAGATTTTCAAAGCTTTTGCTGGGGGAGGACATGTCAGGAAGTGGAAAAGGGGTTTGCACTGCAGTGACAATCTCCAATGCCATAACAAATCTCTATGGTAGGCCTTTTTTATATATCATAATGGATAATATTATAAAGAAGAGGCAAATATGTTAGTTATTCTGTCTAATCTGTCCAAAAAGAACCAAACTGTCAATAGCGGATATGTTATGAATTCATTTCTGTTTTTAGTATGTTTCATTATTAGTACATCCTTGGAACCTTTAATAAGGTGTAGTGGACACTATTAATGGAGAAAAATAGGCTAAAATATCGTCTATTGTATTATCAAATCATTATTTAGTACTGTTTACCAATAACCAAACATGCTGTTTATGCATTTCAGCTTCAGTATTTGGTCAGCATCAGAAGTTAGAGCCTTTGCGTCCTGATAATAAATTGATGTGGAAAAGAGAAATGAATTGCCTTTTATCAGTCTGTGATTACATAGTAGAATTAGCCCCAGCATTGCAGACTTTGAAAGATGGGACTACTTTAGAGGTGATGACTCTTTCTTTTGTTTTTTGTACGTAAGCTTTCCTGATCTCGTGTCGCTTAGCAAATGTATTATGTATGTATTTCAGGTTATGACAAGCAGACCAAGATCAGATATTTACATCAACCTTCCTGCATTGAGAAAACTAGATGCAATGCTCCTGGTAAGAACATTTTTATCTGCTAAAATCTAGATATTTTCTTTTAATGAATGATTCTGCCTTTCTCCAATGGCTAATGAAATTAGTTTTGTACATAGGATATACTGGACAGCTTTGAGGAGACAGAATTTTGGTATGCAGATCCTGGAAGCATGTCGGGAAATTCAACGCGTTCTGGATCATTCAGGAGGATACTTCAGCCTCAGCCTCAACGAGTAGATGAAAAATGGTGGTTGCCGGTTCCTTGTGTTCCTTCTACTGGCCTATCTGAGAAATCAATTAAACATTTGTTCCAAAAGCGCGATTGTGCCTACCAAATTCACAAAGCTTCACTGTCCATCAATAATAGCATTCTTGCTGAAATGGAGATACCAGAATCATACCTTGCAACTCTGCCTAAGGTAGGTTGGCACCACGAATTTTTCATAACAGTTGCATAGACCAGAAAACTTTTAGTAATCAATTCTCTAACAACATTTTTGGTGATTCTAGAATGGAAAAGCAAGTGTGGGAGATAATATTTACCGCTACATGTATACCACAGAAAAATTTTCCCCGGGTTGTCTTCTTGATTCTCTTGATATAGGCTCTGAACATGAGGCACTTGAGTTTGCAGACAAGGTTGAAGCTTCAATGCATACATGGAGACGTAAATGCGTGACTCACTCTAAATCATCATGGGACATGGTTAAGGACTTTGTGTCTGAGATCGATCGAAATGATAAGAATAATGTCTTGGCCGCAAGAGCTGAGACCTTGTTGTTCTGCCTGAAGCAAAGATATCCAGAACTCTCACAAACTACATTGGACACAAGCAAGATCCAATACAATAAGGCAAGTTTATATCTTATCCTTGTACAAATCAATGTCCATGCAATGCCGTGCCGGACAATAAGAAAAATAAGCTAAAATCTTGTTTGTTATATTGCCCAATTCTGTGTTCCATTGTTTTGCGGCAAGAAAATACTTAGTGTATTGAAGTTCTCATTTTCTCTCTGCACTTAATTGCAGGATGTAGGACAAGCAATCCTGGAGAGCTATTCTAGAGTGTTGGAAGGTTTGGCATTCAACATTGTTGCTTGGATTGAGGATGTACTTTTTGTACATAAAACCATGAAAAAACAAGATTAGTATGAATAACAGCAATGAAATCAGCAGTTAGTCATGGTTAGGGGTGAAATTTCACTCGAACACTCCGGCTAGTAGCATGCCATAGTACAAAATTGCAACTTACAGAATTCAACATAAGATGTACAGAAATCTGTTCCTAGGATTTAATCATGACAATTGACTGATTTTGTTCCTCCTGAGTTTTGATAGTACAAGTGAAAACCTTTGGTTTTTTGAATGTCTCCTGTTTGATCTGATGTCCGATGCTTTCGGCCAGTCTTAAAACATCTTGGCATGTTATTACCGAACAGTAATGAATAGGACAAAAATGTAATTTCGTTTTTATTTTATTTTTTTATTTTTTCCTTTAGTACGAGGCAGTCTCCATGACTAAAAACCTCGTGTAGGCTATAGATATGCTTGCCTAGCATGGCTCACAAACTAAAAAGTGAGCTAGCTCGTCCTGTTCTCAAACCAACTCATGTGAGCCAACGACCGACTCGCACAATTGATTTCGTTGCTCGGCACGTGCCTGTAGCTCGCTAACTTAACACCCTACCTCTATTCCACTGAAACTTCGTTCTTGTTTTATGATTTTTCCCTGTTTGATCTGACGTGTGAATGCCTTAAAATTTATAAGTCACGAATTGCTTTCCCTCTTTACTATTTTGTACTTTGTGTGAGTGCGTGGTACCAATCTACTTGCTCTTGATTTCTGAACTGTCATGGTCAAGATAATATGTAAAGGAAAAGGCCATAAGCCCAGGGTCAGTGACGCGCCAAGTGGCGCCCCCTGTTTGCTATGGGTCACTGACCCTGGGCCCATAGCGGGGTTCGTATGTAAAAACTCTCAACTGCTATTTACATTGATTCACGCGGAACTTACACCGTCAAATGTGGAGAAATGTCTATCCAGGGATATTTCGATTATAGAAGGTGATGAACTAGTTCTTAAAAAAAACATGCGGTAGATTTCTTCAACCGAGTACCACCCCAAGCTTCAATTTGATTCTATTTATTAGTTCACAACATGCTCAACTTTCTATCGTTCGAGACAGTTCGACTTTTGCAAATCTACCATTCATTTTTCTTGAAGACCCCACCAAAAGTTACAATGAATTGGATATTTTTTGCCATTTCCAATGAATATTGAGGTCAACAAATCCATAAAAAAAAAACATAAATGTAATGCTTTTCATATTCTTAGTATTTAAAATTATATGACAGTCAAAATGTTAACACAAACTCATTCATTGCTAATGACAATTATTATATAAATATCAATGAATCTAATGCATTGCATCTTGTTACCATGTACATACATGTAAGGTAAAATTAAAATATAATACAACACGTTTACTAGTATTTACAATTGTTAATCTTATCTTAGATAGAAATGTTTAAGGACTTGAAGAAATAAACGATTGGAAATTGTGTTCTCAACAAATGAAAAATGCATACAATTTGTTATGATTGGTGTAATGTTTTAGTTCCTTTTGGAAGCTTTCGAGATTTACTTCAAACGTTTTGCAATTACCAAATGGCATATAGGATACTTTTTAATAAAAAAGGGATAAAATTGACATATCCCTACAATATGTAAAAGAGCAAAGTTTGTTACTATTCATAAGGCATCATCTTTGTTTTATGTTGATGTCATATATACTAATTTTACCTTTTTCATTTTTTCCCCTCAAGCATTACGTAGTTTTCTTCTCACAGGACAGGGTTTCTCCATTTCTCCACACAAGTTCCCATACCTCTTTACTCCAGTCTATACACAATCATTCAAGGCTTGTCCTTTCTTCTTCTCTCTTTACTATTTGTTGTTTAATTTCGTCTTTCTTTTCTATTTGATTTCTTAGATCTTAGTTTCCCAGCTTCTGTCTTCTCTTTCTAGTCTGTACTTCTCAAATCCCCTTCACTTTCGCTCCATCGTTGTTCTTACTGCTCATTTGAAATCAAACCATAGGTAACAAAATCACAGATTATTTTCATCGTTCTTCTCTATGATTCAGTCATCCTGTATTCTATTTGGTGAACAATTTTTCGCTGGAGCTTCTTCATTTCTTCATATGATTGGAACACTGTCTCTGTGAATTTCCTGAATTAAGGATCACATCTTCATCAAAAAGCTAGAATTAAATGCCATAAAAGAACAGAGAAGAAAAACAGAGCAGATAGAAAAAGAAGAACTCTGATTTTATTGAATGAATTTCCAGATTACATCTTCAAGTATAAATAGGCAACACAATAATCGTATCAATTGTCTAACAGTTTCTAACTACACCTAACTGTATCTTAGCCAGTCCTGGTTGTATTTAACTAATCTTCCATGTCAGCATAACTATATTAGCTATCTTTTGGCAGCTGCAACTGATTCTGTGTCATAAGACCCTTCTCTCAAGAGGGGGCATGGATGTTCAAGATGCCCATTTTGGAGATATTACTGTGAAACCAAGTAGTTCTGTTAATACATATGCAAGTTGACGTTGAGAAGGGACATGGATGATTTTAATCAAACCAGACTGTATTTTTTCTTAAACAAAGTCACAGTTTATCTAAATGTGCTTTGTTCTCTTGTACTGGACATGATTAGTAGCAATTGAAAGGGCCGATTTGCTATCAGTGTATAAGAGTGCTGGCTGAGGATGATTAATGATCAGATCCTGTAGAAGATAGACTAGCCATTGGATCTCACATGTTGTGGATAAAAGTGCCCGATACCCAGCTTCAGCAGAGGATCTACTAACAGTGGCATGTTTTTTGGACTTTTAGGAAACTAGTGACTTACCAAGGAGAATTGTGAAGCCTGTAATACTAGGCCTAGTGTCAATGCAACCAGCCCAATCACTGTCACTGTAAGCCTTGAGGTGCAAGTCTGATTTTGAAGAAAAAAATAAGCCTTGACCAGGGGTAGCTTTAATGAACCTGAGGACCCTATAAGCAACGTTTAAATGTGATTGACCATGTTTAGCCATAAACTAACTAAAGACTTGAATTGAATAAGCGAGGTTAGGTCTAGTAATGGTGAGATAAATCAATCTTCCAATGAGTCTTCTATAGATGGAAGGATTAGATATGAGGATAGTGTTTTCGATTTTCAGCTTAAGATTAGATCCCATTGGAAAGGCGACGGCTTTGCAACCAGAAAAGCCAGAATCCTCTAATATGTCCAAAGCATATTTTCTTTCACAAAGGCTGATTCCTTACTGTGATCAAGAAATTTCCAAACCAAGGATGTACTTTAATTCACCCAAATCCTTAATTGTGAACTGATCATGTAAAAATTTCTTCAGCATTTGAATCTCAGTGAGATTGTTATTGGAAAGTAGAACATCATCAACATAAACTAAAAGCATGAAAGAATCATCAGTAGTTTTAAAAAATAGAGAGGAATCAGATTTGGATTAATGAAATCCATATGAAATGAGGCTAGTAGTTAGTTTTGCAAACCATTGCCGAGAGGCTTAATTGAAGATCTCCTTATGTAAGTCACCATGTAGAAATGCATTATTGATAGCTAATTGGTATAAAAACCAATTGTTCACTGCTGCAACATCCAATAAGACTCAAACATAAGTTAATTTGGCCATAGGGAAAAAAGTGTCAAAGAAATCAAGACCTTCCTGTTGAGTATATCCTTTTGCAACCAATCTCACAACATAAAAATTACTGAAAACACACCCCCACACTAGATATAGACATTACCCTCAATGTCTAAAATTATGCAGTTAGGAAAACAGAAAAAGAAGGGCGGAAAACGAAGAAAACAGGTACTGCCCTGGTCTCAGTCTGTAGGCGGTGGATAATAGGACAAGATCACTCCAGATCCAGATGGATTCTCATTAGGTGGTGGAGGAGTGGCCTGGGAGTAAAGGTCTCGCATCAATTACACATCTGATCAATCTGTCTATGTGTCTCCTTTGAGTTGTTGTACATAGCCTCACTTCGTGTAGTCATGTCCTCTAGTGTACTATATATGGCCTCATTTCTTATATGCATGTCCTCTACATGCCCGGTGCATCTGTCTAAACGGCACCCCATAAGGTCCTGCTCTCGTCGCAAAGTTAATAGTTCAGTTGAGAACCTGCTGATATC
>CAIGRO010140379.1:454-22845 GCA_903798355.1 Fraxinus baroniana | reverse complement strand
TAGTTATTGAATATTTGAATTTAAGAATTAAGTAGTAGAATAGTCGGTAGTGATTGAATTAAACATTGAATTTCAGTACTATTTTGGTACTCAAAATCGTCGTTTTCAATTCTCTTAGTTAAAAAAAAAAAATTCAAGTTCGCCCCCGCTCCCCCCAACTAAAAATCCTGGTTACGTCCCTGCTCATTAGTGGTCGTGTGGCATGTTCTGTAGGACGTCAACACGACTTATTCTATGGCATTTATTTAATGAGATGGGCTAATAGTATTGCCTTTTTTCTTCAAAAGTTGTGAAGCAAGATTTTGGTTCTTATTTTTGTGTTTTACACAAAATATGTTTAATGCACAAATCGTATGTTACACAAACTTGGCAAATTAGAGATAAAGCATTAGTTCGTATTGTCGGACCTATATTTCTTTGAAGATTATTTGTAATACAACGATTTGCGCAATATTAAATGCTCAATGATTTATGCACAAATACCATAAAAAGGTTGATTTTGGTAAATCTAAATGAAATACAAAACCCAGCACTACCGAATCAAATTGTCCTCCATACGAAACGATGAATCTCAAATATTCACTCATATTGAACGTAAGCAAATTGAAATAATTAGCATATTGTACAAAATTAATGTATTGCGGTTTAAATGCATGCACGATATACTTTTGAATAACTTCTACCAGACATTTTCATACTAGTTAGACATACAATTAAAATATCTATTTAGACAAGCTATGAAATGTCGAGATTGACATTCGAATGTCTATCTTGACAGTTCACTACTGTCGAGATGGGATATAATGTATATAACGTGAAAACATTCTTTTTGAATTATTAAATATGTTCATCAATCCTCAATTACCATATGAACAACTCTTGATTTTAACTTGGAAGATGAACCCATTGTGATTTCAACTTTATATTTCAGTTCTTGTAGGAGAAATCCATTTAGGATCCGTTTAATTGCAAAAGTAGAATTTGGATGGAAGGAAAATAAATTTCATGGAATTGAATTGCCTAAAATTTTTTTATTGAAAATTGTCAATTAATTGTGTGTGATTGATATAATTTTTCACCTGGAAAATATTGAAATTTAAATCTTTTGGTGTTTGTTTAACTTTATTTTTCATGAAAATTGTCCATAAAAAGATTTTTTTTTCCTTTTTTACAATTGTCCATAAAATTTGTTTTCATTGTAAAACAAAAAAAAAACAAATTCAAAAAAACAAAACCAAGGAAAAGCACACGTGAGAGACAAAAGCAAGAAAATGAATTGGATTCCATTTTTCATGGAAAAAATTGGCCAATCAAACAGGCCTTTAGGTTTTTGAGAGGAAAATTCACCTTTTCATATCAAGAAAATGTTAGATTTTTTATTTTATTTTTTGATAATATACCTATTATCCATTGTGTATAACTTATTTCATGGTTAGTTTTTTCAACAAGTCTTGACATCAAACTCCTGTTTAGTAGAGATTTAAATCAGATTTTTAATAAATTTTAATAAAAGTTGATAAAATGTGTGATTGAAAAGTTATGCGACCCATGAAATATATTGTTGAGATTAATTTTTGACTTTGACTTAAATTAAAATTTTAATTTTAATTCATACCAAATAGGACCTAAATGTATTAAAAAAGTAATGAAAATGGTAAATTGAACTTTTGCACTAAAAAAAATGACATTTTTGGAGGATTTTGAAAAAAGTGACATTTTTTTGGCGTATGCCAATGTCGCTTCTTTAGACGTACATCAGTTTGACTTAGAGACATTAAACCCCTGTTTGTTTTACATTATTTGTACATGAAAATGAAATTTTTAACCTTTTTTTAAAAAGTGGGTCCCGATATGAGACAATGTAGTCAAAGATTGCCACTAATCCATTTTGCAACGGTAAATATTCTTCTTATATGTGAAACAAACTTGGGCTAAAATATTAATATATAAGGTCACCGAGATTCTTTTCTTAGCTAACCAATTTATGATTATAACTCACTTGTTATTTATACATATGGTAAGATTCACTATTATTATTTCTCTTTACAACCATTCAGTGGCGGACCTAGCACCCGTTGAACTCTGACGGTCGCCCGTGCTGGATCCGTCGGGAAGAATTTTTTTTGGTTGAAGATGAATAGAATTTTTAGATTATAAACCTGATAATTTGCTTCATTTTCAAAGAGTTCTTGTAGCTCAGTTGGTGAGAACTCACCAATTCATATACGAAGTCCCAGTTTCGAATCCATTTCCAACTGTTTTTATTGTAAAAGATTTTTAATTCTTTAATTTTTACCAAAATTAAATGGGATATGAGATAAGGAGAGGAGATTCCAAATCATGACATCTCCTTAGGATAAGGGACCATTGTGACACATATTAAATTCGAGGCTAAAGTTACCAAAATAATACATGTTATATTTTAGCGGGTTTAATGCAATTCTAAAAAATTAAACCCGTACTCTACCCTTGAATTATACAAAACTTGGTAACAATATCATTTAGTGAATATTGCTAATTTTTACAAGAAAATTATATATGTTCAGCTTGAACAAAATAATTGTTATATTTAAATTTTAGACCTTGTTTGATTTTTTTTTAAATACATTTTTTTTCTTCTTTCAACTACATATTTTTCAATAAAATAATATTACATTTAAAATTAAATTTTTTTCCTTATTTTAACCACATATTCTCCATCAAATCACTATTTCAAAATGTATTTTTTACAAAAAAAAAAAGGGGGGGCATCAAACGGGGCTCTTAATATTTTATTTCTGACAACGGTCGACGATTTACAACCGCCCGTGCTGACTAAAAATCCTGGGTCCGTCACTGCAACCATTTATAAATTTGCCATATGGACAAGACGCTAAAAAGAGTGTGGAGTGGCAACTGCTAGCAGAGGGAACTTTTTATGAATAGTGATTCCAGTGACTTCAGTCATGTCCATATCACTCTCTTTTCCTCCATTTGGCAATGCAAAGTTGAATTTGTGCACCAGTTTTGCCAATGCAAGCTCATTAACAGCTATAGCAAATGTAGCACCTGGACAGCCTCTTCGACCAGTACCAAATGGAATCAACTCAAAGTTAAGCCCTTTGAAGTCTCTGTCTGTTTCAAAGAACCTTTCTGGACGAAATTCTTCGGGGTTTTCCCACAATAACGGGTCTCTTCCAATTGCCCAAGCATTGACAATCACTTGTGTGCCTGCTGCAATGTCGTAGCCCATGAGTTCAACGAATTCGGTTGATTCTCGAGGAACCAACAATGGAATAGGAGTATGAAGTCGCAGACTCTCTTTAATCACTGCTCTCAAATACTGCATTTTCTCCAAATCATCTTCGGTTATCTCTAACTTCCTTCCAGCTACTTGTCTAACCTCATTTTGCAATTTTTCCAAGATTGTGGGATGCCTTAAGAGCTCCGCCATTGTCCATTCCAACACAGAATATGTTGTATCAGTTCCAGCAGCAAATACGTCCTGTCAAATAGAAGATGCATGAAAACGTCTGGATTCATAATATTATATTCATATATTTAAAATTTTAAATTACTAAAATAAGAGAAAAAGTTATTTTGGTAACTCTTCTCCAAATTCTGAGTCCAATATTCATATAATAAACAAATAGAGTGACGAGACAGAATTTATAAAAGCTCCAAGTTTATTGAGAAAAACAAGTTTACGCTACTAGATAGAGTAGACTTACGATGATGAGAGCTTTGATCACATCAGTTTCCAGATGAAAACCAGCCCGGTTTTCGCTCTGAATTTCAAGCAATGTGTCCACAAAATCTGATCCATTTTCATCAGTATTGCCATCATGCATTCTCTCTCCTTTCTTTCTATCCCGGTGTTCTTCAACTACCCCCTCCAAAAATTCATCAAACACTTTAGCCACTTTTTCCACTTTGGCATTCAAACCATTGAATTTACTAATCCAGGCAAGCCATGGAATGCAATCCCCTACACAGAAAGCACCCAGTAAGCCCACAAAATCCCTCAACAACGACTTGAATTTTTTCCCTTCTTCTCCAACACCATATTTCCTCCCCAACGCCGCCCTGCACACTATATCATTTGTAAGCGACACAAAAATATCGCTCAAGTTTATTGACGAAGATGACGAACACAACTGTCTAATTTTCTCGACCATAAGGGATGTTTCTTCTTCTCTTATACACCGAAAAGATTGAACCCGCTTGTTACTCAAAAGCTGTAGCACACATATGCTTTTCACTTGCCTCCAGAATTCGCCATAAGGAGCAAACGCTACATCCTTAGAGCCATAAGTTAGTCTTTCAGCGATGCTTGATTTTGGCCTGTTTAGAAGACATAATTTAAATAAATAAATTTTTCCATTTCTAATAGCTTAAAAGTAGACTACATGATTCAACATATATCAGAGCTTTTGACGTATCCACTAATCACTATCGTCTTCGGTCAAGGATTTCATAATTGAACCTTAAAACCATTTCACTTTGATGAACTTTGGAAAAAGAAAAAAGAACTAATTAATATATTTCACTGTCTCAAAACCTAACAACATATATCAACCACATCTTTCATACTCCCACGTCATTTCAATCACACATTTCAAAAATTTCTATCACAATTCACTTAAAATCTGATTTTAATTTACACCAAACACACTCTTAAACGAGGCAATTCAACCTGACCTGTTTGAGAAAATCAAATCATGATCTTTCATGACCTTGCGTGCTGCATCGGCAGAGGAGACGACCAACACTGGCACGCTGCCGAGATGAAGTAACATAAGTGGACCACAACGTTTAGACAGTGATTGGAGCGAGCGGTGGGGGTATAATCCCAACTGATGAAGATTTCCGATCACGGGAAACCTTGAAGGAGAAGGCGGCAACTTGTTTCGAGATGTTGAACTTGAAGCAGCATCATAGAACACTTTGTAAAGGAAGATGAAGAACAAGAGAAAGCAAAAAAAAGCAACTATCCAGTGTGAAATGAACATGCTTTTCTTTTATGTATTACGAGATTATCTTCTTATGTTGGACGGATTTATATATAGACAGGTTCTTAAGGAAGGGAACACCAAAATGGTTTTTCTCTAAAAAAAACGTAAGATTCTGTGTCCACATGCTGCAAAAGGATTAGATTGTTTGACATTAGTTTCTCCATTTCATGGGCAAAAGTGCTACACGTCCACATAAATGCAACAGAGCACTCACATGGACCGCATATTTTTTTAGAATTATGCCCAGTATGGCAATTTTTCACAAGGCGGGGTAGGCCCCTCCTGTATTCAAAGAAAAAAAAAAAAGCACGGACCCCACCTTTGTCTTGCCTGGCAGGGGACCTACTGAACTTCGAGCGTGAATTTTTTTTTCGGAAACACGGTGAGATCCACTGATTGTCTCTATTTTGGTGAAATTGTGTGGGATTTTTTTTCCATATAAATAGAATTCTTGAACTTTTTATCCACCGAGAGGAAGTTGTTTATAATTTTTTTAATATTCATAAAAATTTCTTTTTATTTTTACATTTTTGTGGTATCCAGTCACTCGTCGTTATCTTCTTATAATTTAAGTCGATTATAAACAATTCTAAAACATACTTGTACATCGTGTTTGTCAAAGCTTGTAATAATTATAGATGGGGTCAAACTCTATTTTTATTCACACATTTTATAGAATCTACAATTTTTCAACTTATTATTCATATATTTCGTAAGATCCACAACTCATAATCGAATAAAACTTTGACAAACATGCACTTAGACAATACACGCTCCATAAAATAGGTCGAAAATGGTTTTGAGTACATTTTCTTTTATTTTCTTTCCAGCACTCTCATTTTGGGCAATTTTTAGCATCGATTTAAGGGAATAAAAGAACGCAATATTCGTACGTTTTTAGTTTCAATTTCTCTAACTCTCTATTGAATATGTCAAGCTTTTTATGTCCTTCACATTTTTTTGTCTTTGGACACAAATTGGACATTTTCCGAAAGGATTCTTGCCTAGCAATTTTGTATATAGAAGAAAACACATGAAAACATTTTATTGGATAAAAACACATCCATTAACATTACTCGTGTTGTTCAATCATTGTTTTAGGAAAAATGTTCTTTATCCAGTTGAAGGGGAGAAATAAATGATTTTGAAGTACCATATCCAAGAAAATTGGTGCACATATCTTCCAGGTTGAGAGTTAGTCTCACAATCTTCTATGAAGATGATGTTTCTTCAAGGTTATATCAAGAAAGACGCGATAAAGTATATTTCAACAAAAAACTTTATATACACGAGTTTCAGAATAATGGTGGACTGCATTGTTGTTCAACAAATTGTGCAAATAACAATGTAGCTAATTTCTCGACAAAATCATCTTTGACATACATTTAAGAAATGGTCAACAATATTGGGATGTGTTGATTCAAGGATCTACATTGATTGCCATGAGGAGGAGAGTTGTACTCATTTTCTTTCGTCTATGTTTTGTTACACTGAAATTTTTTAGCAAGATTTTAACGATGTAACATTTTGATTATTCAAATTTTGACAATCGACTGAACTATTTTTCTCTTTATTTAGGTATTTAGCTAGTCATCCAATAGAAAGTTTTGCAAATCAAAGATATTTACGAACAACTATTTTACTCTTTTAACATTAATTTTATCCCATTATAATGGGTCTTTATTTACATCTATTACGCTTGAGTTTTCACCATATAATATTATTTTGTCTTATTTTTTAGTTCTATAACAATTAAATTATCGATATCTATCCTATTTTAGAGACTATCGCCTTAATTCCCCTTAATTTAGGGATGGCAACATAGTGCTGTGAGGTCCGACAACCTTCCTTATCCTCGTCCTTGTCTTTGTCCTATCTTAGTCGAATAGTCTAGGAAGGACAGCATAGTGGGGGAGGTTGGCCGGCCTTTCCTGTCCCTGTGCTACCCGTCCTTTGATGCGGGGCCTTATCTGGCCCGATGGGCTTTAGTCAAAACCCAACTAACTGAAGCCCAACTTCAGTTAATCCCAGGGGAATCATCGACCAAAAGGAAGGGCTGTAAAGACCGCCACGTGGACGGTCGATTTTGCCGCAACAGACTCTTAGCCGCATTGGTTGGTCAATATTAGGTAGCGTTTCTAGGGTTTCATCTTACACGCAGTCACAATTTATCCATTAAATTTCTCTCTCTATATTTCCTGTTTTCTCTCTCTAGACTATTCGCTTCTGATATGGAGATGGAGCGCGTGACGGAGTTGACGATAGATCGGCGGCCAAGGAAGAGACCTAGATTAGGCTGGGATGCCGTGTCTCAGGCCCCTAAGGTATTCAATCTTGAATTTCTCGGATTTGGTCATTAGATATATGATATATTTTTTGTAGATCTGATGGAAACTTAGAATTTGTTGGATCAGGTATGAAAAAGGTTATATCTTTGTGCATTGAATTGCGTGTTTTAGAGGATATGGTTCATTTCTTATATCTGTGATTTTTTTTTTATTTTGATCCGATTTCTCATTTTATGTTTTAATTTTTTAGCTTTATAAGTGGACAAATGGAACGATTCTGAGTTATTTTTGTGGATTGACAAACCATCTTGCAATTATCTGATTGTCAATTTATGTGATATTATTGCTTATTTCGTCTCCAATATGCTAGAACTTAAGAATCGTTAGATGAAGCTGCATGAATCTTTAGTTTCTATCTATTTGCTTGAAGAAAAAAAAAGTTTTGGAGCTTCTAGTAATTGGATTTTGGGCCTTTTTTCCTCTTGTAAAACTTGAATTAGGAGTTGAACCTTTGATACATCAATTTTTCAATTATTTGTTAGGTATCTGTCCTAACGTTTCAGCTGTGGATACTTGGTATCTTTCTGCTTAAAGAGATCGCATTATTTCATTAGATATCTAACCCCCTTGAACTCTTCTTCTTTCCATCTATCATGTTTTGGTTAAGTTTGATTATGAATCTGGAAATACCATTTTCTTGTTAGAATTTTGAAACTGAAATGGAAGGATTACAGGTTACCTTGATATTTAAGGAGAAACTCAAGTTCTTTATTGTCATTTAAAATTATTGGAGTGTGTAATTTTTGTTTGCCAAAAGTTAAATAGATAAAGGATTATTCTTACATAAAGTTGCTGCCTGGTTGCATTATAACTTTTCTTGGTTATGACAATGCTTATAGAATAAAGTAATTGAAATTATGATCTAACAAGCTTGATGAGTTGCCTCTGTTTTCCTGCTTGTGATGTTTCTCTTAATTATTTTAATTTTTGGAAGATTGCCATCTAGATTTGTTATAACATGTAAGTTTTGATTATTGAAGTGTGTGTTTTTTTGAGCTGGTGATGTCTTTTTACTAGTACTTCGCAATGTGACTATATATCTCTTATGATTATGTGTCTCTTGATACAATGTTTTTTAAACAATAAAGTTTCCTTCTTTCATTATATAGAAGGTGGGGGTGTGTAGGAGATGAACAAAGTTAATAATATTTTTTCATTGGAAACTACATCAATTAATGCCTTGTGTAGGCTCAGCTAGGATTGTTTTATGTTCAAGAGATTGGGAATGTGACGAGCTATGCACCTTCAAGAGCATCATCAGACCATCCCAGTTCTCTGTTTGTTAAGGGCCTTGCTCGAAATGGTTCTGCCCCTTGGCGAGAAGATGACAAAGATGGCCATTATGTATTTGAGCTGGGAGAAAATATAACTTCCCGCTGTAACTACCTTTTACTATCACATAAGAATTTACTTTATTCGATGCCTCTTATGCATATGGAATATGTTATCTTATGTAGCCTAATTCATGTGAATGTTTTCTATTGTCTAACTGCACTGTTTAAGTAATTTATTTTCCCATGTGTTGTCAGTTAAGGAGGAAGATTATGAAATATGAATTTCTTTTATGTTTGAACCATTAACAACATATCTACAGTTATGGCTGTTTGTTCTCAGCGTGAAATTTAAAATACTGTATTCTTTTTATTTTAAATTTTAAAACTTCAATTATTTACGGCTTACTTTTGCTTCTTGAATGACATTTTCCCCCATGGATTTCCAACTTCTAACTTCTGCATCTGCTTAAAATGTTTGCAGATAAAATTCATAGCAAGATGGGTGAAGGTGTGTTACTCATTTTGACAAATTCTGTTGGTTTGATGCTGTGATGTTAGTTCCATGTTTGCTAAAGCAAATTATTCTGTCCAGGCACCTTTGGTCAGGTTTTGGAGTGTTGGGATAGGGAAAGAAAGGAAATGGTTGCCATTAAAATTGTCCGTGGTGTCAAGAAGTATCGTGATGCTGCCATGATTGAGGTTGATGTGCTCCAACAGCTTGGAAAGCATGACAAAGGTGGCAATCGGTGAGTTTTACCTTCAACATTGTAACATACTTTGCCACTCTTCTTGGCTTTTCTAAATTGTGCCAGTTGTTGAATGGGTTTATTCCTTGCAGTTGTGTACAAATACGGAACTGGTTTGACTATCGTAACCATATCTGTATTGTAAGTACTTATATGATATATTTGGTGGATTAATTTCCCCAACTTAACAAATATTTTGGGGGTTAAAATTTGGATGAATTCAAATGGTTTTAACAGGTGTTTGAGAAGCTTGGACCAAGCTTATACGATTTCCTACGCAAAAACAATTATCGCTCATTTCCCATTGATCTTGTCCGTGAGATTGGCAGACAACTTTTGGAATGTGTAGCATGTGTGTAAAAAGTTTCTCTTTATCGTATATGTTTTAGATGCTCAGTGTATATTAATAAAATTTAAATGTAGGCCATCTTATATTTATAGTTTTTCAACAAGGAAACAGTTAGGTTATTCTTTTGCCTTGAATTGGATTTCCTTTACACATGATCCAAATTATAATATAATGCACATAGTTGTTTTGTTTTTGCTTTTAACACTATTTTTTTTTAATTTTTTTTGCGTGTGTATAATTTACAGTTATGCATGAGTTACACCTCATCCATACTGATCTGAAGCCTGAGAATATTCTATTAGTTACGCCGGAGTACATTAAAGTTCCTGATTACAAGGTAGTCAGTTGATTTATTTTTCTGTCTAATGTGTGCATTTTATGGGAGAATGTTTTTCAGTAATGTGTGCATTTTATGGGAGAGCTGCCTCTTTGTATGATATTTATTTTGTGGTCAACTTATGACCATATACTGGTTTCAGGGTTTGTCAAGGTCTCCAAAGGATGGTTCATACTACAAGAGAATTCCCAAGTCTAGTGCTATAAAGGTAATTGATTTTGGCAGCACAACTTATGAAAAGAAGGATCAGACGTACATTGTATCAACCCGACACTACCGAGCACCGGAAGTTATTTTAGGTAAAAATTTGTAATGGCCTTGCTAACAATTCAATAATAACCTCAGTTCTTAATGTCAAATTTTTCCTTGTTTGAAATTCTTTTTTGCCTCTGCTTTCCTTTCTTTCTTTCTTTTTATTTTTTTTTTGCTGGAGGTGGTAATTGTTTGTGGGTGCAGGACTGGGATGGAGTTACCCTTGTGACATATGGAGTGTTGGGTGTATCTTGGTTGAACTTTGCTCGGTATGTATCATTTTCCTTTTCACGTGGAATTATTTGTTTTGTGGTGTGGGGCTCCTAAACAGTAATTAAACTTGTCTTGGTCGTACCCAGGGGGAAGCATTGTTCCAAACACACGAGAATTTGGAACACCTTGCCATGATGGAGAGAGTCCTCGGACCTATGTCCCAAAACATGTTGAAGAGAGCAGGGTAAGTGCAATTATGCATTGAAATTTGTCTAATGAGCTGATAAAATGTCATTAAGATTGGCCAAGTTGCTTAATTGATTATATTTTTCAGCCGATCTGCTGAGAAATATGTTCGAAGGGGTAGATTAGACTGGCCAGAAGGTGCCACGTCTAGAGATAGTATCAAAGCTGTTTTGAAGTTGCATCGCCTTCAGAACCTGATCATGCAGCATGTAGATCATTCAGCGGGAGATCTTATACATCTAGTACAAGGACTTCTTAGATATGATCCTTCAGATAGGTTGTCGGCTCGTGAAGCCCTCAGACACCCCTTCTTCACCAGGGACCATCTAAGAAGATGATGAAAATGGAAAAGCTGTTCGTGTATAACGATTTTAGTCAGTTTTGGGCAGTATACGGTGCATGCATTATACTGGCCTCTGCTGGTTCCGGCCAACTAAGTCCAATTCTTTGGTGGTCATGCGAGAGGTTGGGTGAACGAGGAAGCCTCTCTGTGGTCCATTGTAAATGTAATGCTAACAACTAATAATTGTTAATGTAATGTTCTCCATTTATTTCATTCTTTTCCAGTTTTATCATATTAGTCTTCTTTTTATCTCATTCTTCTCTTACCTATTTAAATGTTAAAAAAATCAAAATTTATTTATATTCCCAGTGTTACCACTGGCCGAATTTGTCAGTCACAATCACTGGCCGCAAACTTTGATCGCACCCAAATTGCAACCAAAACTGGTGCCTTCTGTAACCAATTGTTAGTTCTATCCTACGCAGTAATCTTTTAGATGGTATCCTTCTGTAACCGAACATGACCAAAAGAATCTTTTTTATCATTTTGATCGATAATGGATTATTTTTGTCGACAACATGAAATTGGGGCATCTTGAGTTCAATGTAATCCTATTTTGGAATAGTAAAAAGAGTAAATTCACCTCAGTTGACTTTTAAAAATTACTTGTCTAAAATTTCAACATTTTCATTTAGAACATTAGAATTTGGATGGTGCTATACGTACTGCCTGAGTTACTACATTGTTCACTTAAAGCTGACGTGGCTAGGTGATTTGGAAAATTCAACTCAAAAAATTTAAAAAAAAAAAAGGGAAAGAAAATCCCAATTAAGAGGCGCCAAAACTCCTCTCATTTCCATCTCCTCCACAGTGAAGACGCTCCAGGCGAAAATGGAGCAAAGTGAAAACTCAGTCGACGTCGCCGGCGACTTGGACGACGGCGACGACACGTCGGTGAACCCTTTATTTTCCCGCCACGCCGACGCTGAGACATGTTTTAACGAAGATGAAGGGGAAGCCGGCAACACCCACGCCGACAACAGCGACGTCGACGACAACATGGAGCTTTTGCTGGGTTTTTAAAAAACCACCAACAAACAAATCACTATTAGACCAGCAGAGTTATCAGCATCTTTACCCAGAATTGTATAGAAAAAGGGTGTCAATTATATTGAAAAAACACATACAACATCCAGAAATTAATAAATTCAAAATTTCTAAGATAAGAGAAATGTTAAATTCAGTTACCTGAGTCACCAACAACAAGAACTCTGACCTGCCCACAAGGAGGCCCGCTATTCTGCTCTTTGTTTTCCCTTTCTCTTCCTCTCCAAAACATAATTCTTTTTCAACAACCCCACAACGATTGATTTCACTGGCTTCGCTTCGACCCTCGATTTCTCAGGTTTGATTTAAATGTGCCGGCGATTTCACTGTGGCCGGAGACGTGCATGGATCGCGACAGAAAAGTGCAAGGGGAGGAAGTAAGATACTACCCTTCTGGGGGTTTAAAAGAAGGGGAGTAGGTTATCACATGGGGGTTTAAGGACGTGCCGTTATGTTTGACTAGAAGTATGCCATGTCAGTAGGAAGTAACCATTTCGGGATGTTTGTGTAGTACGTTTAGATTTTTCCTTAGAATTTACATGCTATGGTAGACTCGACATGAACGAAAAGGATTTGACGGTGAGAGATGTGTGCAAAAAAAAATAATAATAATTTCAACCTTTCAAATAAATTAAAGTTTAAACCGATTAGGCCCTGTTTGCTAAAATATAAAGTTCAGATTTTAATCTCAATCAATTAATTTTAATCAAGTAATGAATACACAACTCTTCAATGAAATAATGATAGAGAAAAATTTATATTTAAGGTGTATTCTTTATTTATCTCAATTCAAAAATAAGGTAATTTAATTTGAAAATTCAAAAATCAGGTATATTTTTAATTAATTAAAAATATTTATTAAATAAAGTCACATTTTATAATTAATAGTCACATATCATCAAATTTTGGTCACATATTCATAATTAATTTATTTCCTGGTCACATATTGTCAATTTTTTTTTTATAATGAGGTCACAGATTTTTAAATTAGTTGGTCACAGATTATTTTTAAGTCACATTTGTTGGTCACAGATTATTTTTCAGTCACATATTGTCAAAATTTTTAGGTCACAGGTTAATTACTTAGTCACAGATAACAAAAAACTTGGTCACACACCACCAACAATAACCACCAACGTCGTTGCACCCGCCACAAAATAGCCACCGCCTCACGACGACGACCACCCAAACCACCAACAATAACCACCAATGCACAACACATCACTCAATAACCCACAACACCACTATCGGACCACTCGAGGAAAAAAAAATAGAGGCAGAGAATTGCTGCTGCGAGCAGCAAGCAGCTGCCGTAGGGGGAGGGGGAGAGGAGGGAGGGGGAAGTGATTGAAAAATTAGAGTCAGACTTTTTATATCACCGAGTTTTGAAAAATAAAGTTTGGTCCCTGATTTTTTATAATTTCACGTAATGATATATATAGTTACGAAAATTGGATATTTCCTAATACAAATTTTACACAACTTCAACAACCTTAGAGTTTGTCGAAATAGAACCTCTCCAAGACAAAAATTCTTGCCACATCATATTATTCTCCGACATTTCCAATCCGTCCTCTCTCAATCTCTCTACGGATGTGTACGCATTCACACGTTTTCAGGACTAGAAAAATTGGAGCATTCAATTTGTTTAGAAGGGTATGTGAATATCTCTCAGTTATAGTAGATTAGCGATCTTCTTTCTACAATCTGATTACGTACTAGGCATATGAATTTGTCCGGAAAAAGTTTCAGCATATCAATTTCTTAATCTTAAAACGAACAAAGATTTGTCTGAGGTCTAATTGGCAAAGCACATTCCGTTTCTTTGATTTAATTGATAATTAACTGGCTGCTGAAGAGATTCTTTCTTTGATTAATGTGCTATGATTATAATCAGTAATCACATCGTATACGTTCAAAAAGTGGATTCTTCATCGTATAATTTAGTTTAGAATTGTCGGAAACTTTTTTATTTTTTGGTTATTTTTACAGCGAGCAATGCATATTTTTTTCCGAACCTCCTTGCCTGTATGGCGACGATTTAGATGATTGTGAAGTATTTTGTTTGCATAGATATAACAAATCTTTTATTTACCAGAGTGACATAATCCAAATGGAACAATTATAAATGGCGAGGAAGATAAATTAACATATTGTGATGTGGTTGCGAACTATTTGATTCAATAGCATTTCTATGATGGGTTAATCCATTTGTACATAATGGATAACCCCCTCTCACGAGGCTGCGTGTATTTAAAAATTCCGACAATGTGATCTTCATTCCATTGTGAGTAGTAGATAAAATATTTTGTAAAAAAATTCGGTACATGTAGCATTATTCTTCTATGATTGTAACGGTGGATTCAAGCAAAAAATGACACAATTGGTTTATCGACGTGGCAGCGGTCAGAACGTGTCAAGCAGCTTAGATCTGGATGGACTGGCCCGGACTTACAGCTGGGGTGTGCCAACTGCCAGGCATAGCTTTAAGGGCCTGGATGGCTGGCCCTCGCGTCAAGCCCAAGTCTTAGACTGCACTATTAAAATGTATCTATTTTTGGATGATGATATTTGAACTTCTACGGTTATCATGTCTTCAGGTTACCGCCCCATTGTGATTGTCTATTCATGAAAATTTCTCTATAGTTTGCTGCAGATCAGCTTTGGATTGTTTTGGTTCAGCATTTGTAATCGTTATAACGTAAAAGACTTCTGTTTTGTTAATGGGTTGCACAAATGTGCTTGTGAGTGCGAAAGAAAAGAAGCCTCTTGTTTCCTTTGGGGTGATATCTGATGTCCAGTATGCTGATATTCCTGATGGCCACTCGTACCTTGGTGTTCCTCGCTATTATCGGCATAGCCAGCTTGTACTGCAAAGGGCGGTCCAGAAATGGAATAAGCAAAAGCTGAAATTTAATTTGGGAAACATTGTTGATGGATTCTGCCCGAAAAGATCAATCTCTAACTGCTATTAAGAAAATTGTCGACAAATTTAATATTTTCAACGGCCCAGTATATCACACGATCGGCAATCACTGCCTCTATAATCCCCCTCGTGAGAAGTTGCTTTCGGTGCTGAACATTCTCCGTCATGAGGTTCTTGCATTCTACGATTTTTCTCCTGTTCCAGAATATCGGATCGTTGTCCTTGATGGATATGATATCAGTGCTATTGGTTGGCCCAAGGATCATCCAAACGCGTTGAAAGCTTTGAACATTCTCCAGGAAAGGAATCCAAATACTGATAAGAATAATCCAAATGGACTTGTGGGGCTCGAGAGACGGTTTGTTATGTTCAACTGAGCAGTAGGAAAAGAACAGATGGAATGGTTAGATTGTGTACATCAGAATGCAACAAAGTTGAACCAGAAAGTGGTGATTGTTAGAAATATTACTAATACTGATCGAGTCTTAACTACTGTGACCTTTGTGGACAACTACCTCTAGGATACAACGATCAAATAAACCAATTGTACAGCAATCACAAATGGTAGGCAGAAAACCGATGTAACTGCCTCCACCATGATTCAGTATTAGTTGCAATTTTTATGGCTAGGTCTGACTCGAACCCCCGACCTCCCACACAAATTTCACACTTTTCACCATATTTCTTTCACATATATATGCTGCCATATGCCATTAGATCTTAGTGCATCATGCAATGAAGCACTATTGTGGAATTACGATGAAGTTATAGACGTTATACACAGAAACAACTGCGTTAAGGTCTATCTAGCCGGACACTCTCATGAAGGTGGACATCCAGTTAACTCCCATGGTGTACACCACTGGGTTCTTGAAGCAGCCTTAGAATGCCCTTCTGGCAGTAATACTTTTGGCGCTTAGATATTTTTGATGATAGGCTGTTACTAACTGGTGCAGATAAAATGAAGAGCTGGGAAATGGTTTTCGGTTGTTAGATGTACCAAAAATATCAGCTTGTAAAAATCCGTTCACTCGATAGGTGCGTAATTGTACACTCAGGAAGATGCTCCAAGAATGAGGTACGGATCAATTCCAAAACCATATAAAATGCTGTTGCAATAGTTCTATGAAATTTCATTTACTTGCATCTCTGATCCCTGACAATTTTCTCTATTAACAATTTTCTGAGTCACCCATGGCAAATCTCAAAAAATTTACTTAATGAGCAAACAGGTTAATTAAATACTTCTTTCATTTGAAAAGATCGGAAACAAGTGGAATGAGTAACTTCTTTTACAGTAGTTAATAAGAATATCATACTTTTATTAGTGAAAAATGTATCCAGAGCAAAGAAAAGCTAAAGTGCTTATCTGGAGATGTTACATCTACTAAGTAACACTTCCATCCAAAGAAATCAAGCAAATTTTTATCATGATGTAATAAAAGTTTGCTAGTGCACAATCCTGATATAAACAGATAAAGAGAAGTACTCAAGATTGTATCACTTTTCTTGGGAGTTTTTGGTTTTTCTCTTCTCCAAGAAGAAGAACCCGAACAAAGACACAACTGCAAAAGCAGAGAAGCAAATCGAGGCAATATCTAGTGAGACATGACGTCCGCTGATTGCCACGACTTGGAACAAATTGGTTGTCTTGTGAGTGTCTGTGGTCTGGCCGTAGGCTACCTCTTCGTCCGCAGAGTTATAAGCATATGCCCGGACAAAGTATGTACCAGTTGGCACATCCCTCTGCACTGTCCAGGTGAAATTGTTGTTTGAGGGACTGTATGGCTTCGCAACAATCTTGTGTTGGCAGGTTTTGTCCTTAACTAAATTATCCTCTGTTTTTCTCCAGGACCTGTCCAGTTGACTGATGGGCGCATAGCAAAGCTTCACCTGCACTGTCTTATAGGCTGAATCTGTCCTGGCTGGAAATGAAGTGTTGAATGACCAGGTCACAGTTATACTGTCTTCCCCAGCTTTCAAATCTGCACGTTCAATTCAAAGTTAATTTTTAGACGAAACCGAAAGTTTCTTTCATTCACAGCCACAAAAGATAAGTCTCGTCCTGGTTACAACTTCCACGAGTTGTGGCAGAGCCAGGATTTTCACGTAGGGGGACAAAATATATAAGTATTATGTATATACTGAGAAAATTTCTATATAAATCCTGTATAAATCGAGAAAAATTAAAAACGTTGCAGAGGCGATCGCCATTCCCTCCTCCCATGTGGCTCCGCCACTGTCCATGACGTCAGTAATCCACACGTACATCACCAGACTATACGTGTAAGCATGGACATGGTGCATAAGTGAGAGATAAAGCCGGAGGAGAAGAGGGAACGAGGCGGTCTTACCTTGTCCGTTTTTGGGTGAAGCAGTGACAATCAGAGTTTTCTGAAGAGAAGATAAGGTTGCACCATGGCAGCTTTCTGCTAAACAAGACACCAGGAGTAAAGATACAAGAAGAACAGCGCCAGCCATTGATTGGTTGCTTTATGAACCTCCTAACAATCAGGCAATTCAAAAGGTAATTCTGTGGATCTGATGCTAAAGATGGGTCAAGAAGTGTGATTTTGTTGCATTATTTATAGGTGACACAAATATCTGCTCTTTAATGTAAGCAGAAAAGTCAAATAACTTGAAAATACTAAGAGAGAACATTTTCCATCTTGGCCCCAGGGTATGTTTAGGAGTCGTTGAATATTCAATAATTCTGGCTATGATTTTTTTTTTTTTTTTTGTTAATATTCTCTTGTATGTGCTGAAGAATCACAAAAGAGATTCTCCTTCTTCTTCTTTTTTTTTTTTTTCCTTCAGTTATATAAATAACACGATTTTGATAATTTCTAATAATTGCATCACACGGTAAATCAATGAACTTCAAAATGCGAAGATGACATCGACTATGAAAGTGATAACGAGCCTACAAAATACTATACAAGATGCATAATGATGAGAACACATGAGATATAAAACTCGTTCTCTTTACTTCTATTACAATGTATTTTCATTCATCGGAGGCCAAGTCTTTAGTATGAATAAATATATGAATGCTTTCGTATTCTTTTCTCTATAGTAAACATACATCTATTTCACTTAACTTCTCTAAAACGCCTTTTGTGCCGAGCGGAACTTACCGACTAGGGGAAGGGGCAAGAATAGCTGTAAGATTAAGTAAGAGGCAGGTGAGAAGATACTACTTGGATGAATTTTGAAAGTCACCAAATTATCGCCCTTTGAAAATAATGAACATCAAATGGGGACTAGCATTGGTCAAAACTTGCCTACTAGCTTAAAAATAATAAAAAAGCAAAAAGGCAAAAGAGAACCATTGCCTCTCCATCTTAGCACACTTGTTTTATATGCATACTTTTTTGAAAATAAGTGCTACATGCCCACAATATTAGGTCAAATTTCCTCCACAAATGTGAGCTTTCAAGCATTATGGAACTAGTCGATGGATAATGACTTTCAAGTAACTAAGTGGAGACATTTTCAAAAACAATTAATTGGATATTAGTTCACTAGACCAACTTGAACTCTTATTACGTAATTAAAGACGTCATAATTAGTTCTCCTTTTAAAATGGATGACGAAGGAATCAGTCTTCATGCCTCTACTTGTATGCAAAAAGGAGATGTGGGCGAATACCCAACATGGAGATGTGGGCACATGATCATTTAACGTTATAATTAACGTGGAGCTAGATGTGGGTATTTCTATTAGGACGTCTACTCTAATATACATTATTACCACCAAGTTGAGTGTAACTCATTCTCGTTAAAGTCGAGATTTTATTCAAAGAGAAAGATATCAAATGTTCGAATTTTTGTACAACTCATTTTTGTTAAACTCGAGATTTTATAAAAGATATCAAATATCTAAATTATCCAATTCTTAAGGACCATAATTGGGAATGGTTTGATTGTCTCTCTCGGTGAGAGAGGTGAAATATAATCAACTTAAATTCGGGACTATTATTTCAAATCTTAGTGAACTATTGTATTTCTTTTCTCATATATATGCTTTTCGTTAAAAATACAATTGAATGTTGGGGGGTTTTTCAACAAGTGGTTGGATTAACTATTCAATCTAAAGATTGTGTATGTATTTTCATATTTTTTCAAGAAACAATGGGGCTATTTAAAATTGTGTTCAATTTCATTGCTGGGCCTGCAAGCTCAGCGTGGGGAGTTCGATTCCTGGTTGGAACAGTTGAGTGATGTAATAATCAATATTGGTTGGAGCAGTTCGGTGATATAATAACAATGGAGGAAGGCTCTCTTGGGGTTAGGAGTATAAGGGGTGCTCAAACCCTGATCAACTTGGGCATAACCCGCGGTTTACTTCCACCAGTTACTGAGGGGTCGGTGACTGGTGGTCCAGGAAATTAGTTTGACTAAGTGGGGATACCTGGGTATCCAAAAAAAAAAAAAATAAAAAAAAAAAAAAAGAATAACAAGATATAAATCCTAAAGTCAACAGATTTGATCTAACGCCTATGGTGAGCATGGGTTATAATCTACACCATAGATGTGGCAACATTCGGTAGTATTATAAATCATCCGTACCGTGGGTATTACATCATTTCCGCTCAAGTCAAACCTTAACTATATGGGATTTTAATTAGAGTCATTCAATATTGATAATTGTTACAAATATCTACACAGATTTAAAGGTAACACGCAATAATGGTTGACAGTGCATTTTCATAATTGCGACTATTATAATTCTCTTCAATTAAACATTAAATTTTTTAACTTAGAATGAAATACATAGACAATAAGGAAAACAAACCATCACTTATAACTTACGCAAGCTTATGTTTAGTCACATTCAAGTTATTTTATTTATTTATTTATTTTTTTGTACCAAAGTATCCCAGATTAGCCAGACTAATTTCCTGGACCACCAGTCACCGACCTTTCAGTAACTTGTGGAGGTAAACCGCGGGTTATGCCCAAGTTGACCAGGGTTCGAGCACCCCTTATACTACTGACTCCAAGGGAGCCTTCCTTTACCAACTTGGATGTGCCCCCGAGGGGCCATTCAAGTTATTTTTTTATCTCCACATTTGAATGGACTACCAAGTACAATTCACTAATGTACACTAAACCCTTGTTTGATCCCATTTTTTCTAAAGTACAATTCACATATTCTTAAATAAAATAATATTACAGATAAATCACATATTCTTCATTAATCTACTATTCCAAAATGTATTCTACACAAAAAATGAAGCTCAAACAAACCCTAAATCTCAATTGTATAATACTCATTGTTCTCTTCAATTAGGAATAAGCTTTTTTAAACCTTAAATTGAAAAACAATATCAAAATTTGACCATTCAATCTCATCACGTTAAATTTCACCAAACATCGATTATCATTGTTAAGAATAAAGCTTCAAGTAAAAGAAATAATCTAAGCACCGTGCTTGGTAGAGGTGTCAATCCGGGTGGTCCGAATCGAGTCGCCCCGCCAACATATGAGCTCGATAACGGTCGATTGACCCCATGAATTATATTATGAAAAATTGGTTAAAATTTGTGGATACAATAAAATGTGTTATTATTAATGAAGTTTCACCATTCTTTTGACAAACAAAAGTAATACCTTTACATATCAAACTTGATAGACCTTACGATTCCCCCCTAAAAGAAATGAAAAAGGAGATGAATAATAAAACATACAAGAATTTATGACAATTATAGTTCAATGAGTACACTGCATACTAATCCAAAAGCAAAAAATAATCCCATCACTCTAGCTGAGAGCTTTTGGCTTTTCTCTTCTCCAAGAAAAAGAATCCAAACAAAGACACCACGGAGAAACCCGAGAAACAAACCGCGGCAATGTCGAGCGAGGCATGGCGCCCACTTATCGCTTCGATTTGAAATAAATTCGTAGCCTTATGAGCGTCTGTGTTCTGTCCATAGGCCACCTCTTCATCTGCAGAGTTGTAAGCATATGCCCTAACGAAATATGTAGCAGTAGGCACATCCCTTTTCACTGTCCAGGTGATATTGTTGTTGGAAGGACTATATGGCCTGGAAACAATACTGTGTTGACATGTTTTGTCCTTTTCTAAATCGTCCACAGTTTTTCTCCAGGCCCTGTCTTGTTGGCTAACTGGTGCATAGCAAAGTTTGAGTTCCATTGTTTTGTAGGCTGAATCCGTGCCTGTTGGAAAAGTATTGTTGTATGACCATGTTACTGTGATTTCGTCTTCCCCTGCTTTCAGGACTGCAATTTTTAAATCTAGTGAGTTAACAAGAAATCTGGTATTTTATGTGGAAGATGAAATCCTGCGTTATGAATTATGAACTGAACATAACCAAATTTGTATAGGAAAACCTTATTTATATGAGCACAAACTTCCATAAATTTAAACGCTCTAACAGACTGATAATATCTACCTTTTCCTTGTTGATGTGAAGCAGAAACTACAAGAGTTTTCTGAAGAGAAGAAAAGGTCACTCCATAGGAAGTCGATGCCAAACAGGAAAGAATAAGTGAAGCCGCGAGAAAACCTTCAAGTGCTGCCATTGATGACTTGCTGTATTTCTTCAACTGATTACCAAGAGAAATAGTTGTGATCTCAATGAGACTTATGTGATGTAGTTGATGTGTATATATAGGGATTTCAAAAAGGTCCCCCAAAAAAAGTGGGCATTTATCAGAAAAATCAACTCCTTAACATGTGATATTTTCGTAAATAAGTGGTAGTATGTTTTAATATATCATTTAATAGTCTAAAGCTCTTATCTCCAGCCAAAAAATAAATAAATAAAAAGTTAAATATTTGTTAATCTGAAGAGTAAAGGCAGCCACTTTTTTACATAAAAAAAGAACAAGTCAAACTCTCCCAACTGGCAGCATTTAATGATGTATACTAAAATTTTCAAAAATGAAATTCATCCCCGACGTGTTTACAACCTCAATTTAGGTGACGTTAATGTGGAATTAAATGATAGGTGAAATTAAATGACTTATTTAATTTCACATTTCATTGAACCTATCATTTAGAGCCACCTAGACTGAAATTGTACACACACTGGGGATGAATAGCATTGTTAAAATTTTACAAGGGTGTGAATAAAAAATGAATTTTCAAATGCTAAAATGGCTCTTGAGCATGTGTAAGAGATGGAGTTATTTAATTTAAAAATTGTTTAGGATTTATGTGTTTGGGGTTTAGTTTAGAAGACGACTTTCGAAATATCAATCTTCTATGAAGAACATATACATAAAAACATACATATAATGATAATTTTAGAATGCCTTCGGTTATGCTTCTTTTTTTTTTTTTTTTTT
>CAIGRO010140364.1:0-13160 GCA_903798355.1 Fraxinus baroniana | reverse complement strand
TTTTTTTTTTTTGGGGTTTTTTTTTTTTTTTTTTTTTTTTTTTTTTTTTTTTTTTTTTCTTATTATGCCTTCAAAATACAGGAATAAAAAGGTTATATTGGTATTGGCAAGTGGGGAGGAGTGAAGGGATTGACAAGCAATCTAAAATTTGGTGTTGAATTGATATGACACGGGATTTATGCTAGCTCTATGTGCACGCGTGCGTCACCCACAATATGGTAGAATGTGGCCATGGAAATGTTGGCATGCCTTAAGACAACCATGCCATGTTACTTAAATTCCCTCAAAAGCCAGCCATGTGATGAATCACAACCCGAGCATGACTTATGTTGTCTACAACTCATACAGCCAAACACTGGTTGGCTACTAGCACATTTTGAGAGGTAAAAGTTTATGTGAGAATCATTTTGTGGCCCCATATGAATTTGGCTCTTGTTTTTGGGGAGAAGGTTATTATATATGCATAAAATTGAGGCCGGGATTCTTATTAGTTAGTGGAGGGAGGAAGCAAAAGGTTATTTATGAGGACTTGAGTAGAACTCACCTTTAAAATCGACTTTTTCGAGAGAGTGTGTCATATATGCTTATAAATCTGCCTTCTACGACTGATTAGGACTCACAAGTAGTCATCTAGAAGTTTCTATCAATACAACTGTCTAAGTCTTGATTTCACCTCATAACCAAAAAAAACCACAAGTGTATTGGCTTTGTGGACCTTTGAGGAAAGTCTAATGCTGTTTTGAGGTTGACACATTGGTGGTTGGAAAGTATATATAATTCTTCAAGTGCTTAGTTTCTTGATTTGAAAAACGTGGCCGATTGATTGTACGTTTTGTTATAATAATTCAGAGTATTGTCATCCTGCTGTACAAGCCTTTCCCACGTCCTCAAAGTAATTGAATTATCATACCTTTTTGGCCTACCGAAGCAAGCCATAAATGGATAAACTATTCCATTTTCATTATACCGTCAAGTAATGTTTAATACTGCTAATCATACATACACTTACGACGCAGAAGGACCACTAGTATGGTTAGTGGGAGTGCCAGTAGATTGGGTGTAAGAAGAAAACCGGCAGATGGAAGAAAGGGAACAATCTGAAAAAATAGTGTCACATTATTACGTGCAACAATTGCAACCATTTAATTTGTATCCCTCTATCACAACAAAGGATTAGAGTACCTCAAAGTGGGGGCATTTTCACCACCCACCCCACCCCATCCCACCCTGTCTGTCTCTGTAATCTTTTAAGAAAACAGAACAGAACTGTTGAAAACAGTAGCCTTTAGCATCATCCTCTCAGACATCTAGGCCTCACTGAATTTCTCTATATATATTTTCCCCAAGCAACAGTCTGATAGTGCCCTTTAATTTTTGGAAAAAGGGAAAATGAACAATTTGCTTTTAAAAAAATGCATCATTCATGTCAGATACATCATGTTGTGTTTCCAGCTCAATATATATGGACTTAACAGAGCTATCAATAACAATTAATTTCAACAGTTCGGCCCTCACTTCTTTTATATATACTTTGATGCCGTGTTCAGTATATAATTTTCATTACGTCGGTACGATTTTAACCTTTATTTCTTCTTTACTTTTGCTCAATATTATCCAGTTGAGCATACTAAACATTACACCATTGTAATATCAAGAAAAAATTCAGTGTTTCTATCGTACTATAAATTTGATGCTAGTTTCATAGATTTTTTCATCAATCTTAATCGATTGTACTATAAATTTAAGATGACTTATCACTTAAAAATACATAGACGTAGCACCAATGATGACATTATTCATTCTAATATCAAGAGAACTAGCTCAGCATACTACAAATTTGAAGTCAGTTATATGCATATTTTTCGCCAATCTCTTCAATTCAGAACCATCTTAATTTGATTTGCATTGTTGTGTGAATGAAAACCTTTTAGGCATATGCAAGCCAAGTTTCTGATATGAATTTAAGAATTTTTTATTTTTTATTATTTTTTTCAGTTTATAAGGTTCCAAGGAAGAAGAAGAGCTCAAGTCTGTCCTACGTCCTATCATCGGGTGGGAAAGCCCTCACTGTGGGCTGGATCTACTTCGACGTCCAATCCTTCCCAACTCTAGCCGTTTGTAGCTAATGTTTTCCGAGTACCAACTTTATATTCATATTTCTTATTTTATTTACTCGAGTATAACAATACATCCATATTAAAAACTTCGTTTCAGCTACATTCATCTTCATATTTTTTGTCATGTAAATCAAATACATTGAACGATAAACTAGAATGGCCTAATAATCATCTATTAGAATTTGCCTTTTCAAGTTAATTGGTATATTCTAATCAATCTCTCTTTAACATGATCTTAATATCATTCTTGTTCCTACACACTAAAAAGATACTTTTAAACAATCTCTTTTGACTTGTAAGCCAAAGTATATATATGCCATGTTGTTCTTCTACCCATTTTACTTGTTGAAGATTTTCTTACAAGTGTTCCTATATTCCAAGTTTCTACCTTAATTCTATTATTCTAAACTTTCTGATCTGCGGAACTTCAAAACCCTTGCTTACTTCACAGCACATCTAGGTGCCCATGTCACGTTGAGTTTGTAGGTTTATCAAGTATTGATGAAGGGCTCCTTAAGAGGGACCTCCCAACCAAATTTCGTCAAGGTTTCTTTTCTGTGAAAGCTCAAATCTAACTTTCCTTAGTTCATATGGCCGTAAAAATTTAGCCCCTGTTTGGTGAGGATTAAAATTAGATTTTTAGCAGATTTTGATAAAAGTTGATGAAATGTGTGTCCATAAAATGCGAGGTTAAAATCTGAATTTTAATTTTTATCAAACAAGGGCTTAATCATGTAAAACAAGTCTAAAAATCAGTTCAACTAACCAAATCGCTAAGTACAGTGGCAAAAGATGCGAGTTCTTGGACAATCTTATTCCCTCCTTTGAACAATAGACATGAAAAATTTACACCGTTTTCTTTTCCGAGTTTAGAATCAATCTCACCTGTGGGTCCAGTGACAAATAATTGAAGAATCTATGCATAAAAATAATAAAAATAAAAAATCATTTTTCATATATGAGACCGTATTTAATGAATGGTTATTAGGAATCTATTGTCATAAATTGGAAAATGGAGTTCACCAAGTAGGGTAATGAGAATTGAGAAATGACAGTATTCCACAACCAAGAATGTGCATCTGATTCACATCAGCAATTCCAATCTTCATCAGAATTGCAAGCAGAATTTAAGAAAAAAAACACCTTTTTAACCACAAAGGAATTATTCTAGTGTTTTCTGCTTTACAAGCAATTGTCATGTCAGAGCAACAAGGATCGTTAAAATGAAATAAGAAAAACAATTAATTATTCTAATTCTAGAGTTTCCTCTAGAAATTAAAAAATAAAATGAATAAAGGGTAGCAGTCTTCTTCAATGTTAAACGACATTAGACTTAATTTATATCATGCTTAATTAATAATTGTCCATGCACCAGACTTGAATATAGGATATGGATGTGCAAATTTTGAAAATGACATTTCCACGCCCTTCTAGAAAAGAAGCACGACACGAACAAGATTTTAGCCTGTTTGCACCCTCTACCAAACAAGCCGTAGATTATTTATTTATTTATTGCATGGAAACAGACATGACATTGGCAAACATGGCAAACCAGCCTTTTACAGATACTAATAAATGTAATGAAATAACATTAGAATTTATTCCAAAGTTTATAGAAAAGGAGAATAAACTTCCATCCTTTCTTATTGAGCACAAAGACATGCCTTTAATAAGGTTTCATACGTACATTATTGTTATGGAATTTTAGCCACAAATTGATACACAAATTGCATGAGAATCCAAAAACATCACTAATGGAGAACAGCATTACTGAAAAATGACACGATGTTTACCTTCAGGAATAAGTGCCAGTGACAAGCAGCTTATCTTATTAGGAAAGCAGCCTTGAAAATGATATTAGAATAATCAGAAAAACAAATAACCTCATCTGGATAGCCCACGATAAATCTCCTCTGGTTGTATGTATGTGTAGATATCTTATTCAGGGCATCGTTTGGCTAAGCTTTAAATAGTAGTAAAAATGAAAAATAATAAAAAAAAAAATCATCAAAATTGGAAATTTGCAACTTATTTAGATAGTAAGGAAGATTTAGTTTCAAAATAAGTAAAAAAATTCACTTTTTTTAAGTTTAGCCAAACATGATGAGGCTCAACCATCCATTTTAATTGATTTGGCATTTTGTGTACAAAGAACTAATGGTCTGAGTAGCCTGTTTCAATCATAACTTATCTCTATGGGATTTTCAATATTGCATGGCATAGATATATTCACAGGTCCTGAGAAAATATCTGGCTATACACATTAGACTGGAATGCTCATAGGGGTAGGCAATGGCATCCTGCTATTGAAAGTTGTATTTGTGTAATGTGTGCATATAGCAGAAAAATATCCATTGCATTATCATAAAATTAAGCCCCTTTAATCTTACCTCAATATGTTACACATATGGTTTATAACTTGTTTGCTTCAACAAGATGAATTGAAAAGTTGATTAACAACTAAAGTAGATTATCATGGAACTCCACTGAGTGTTATGATAGAACAGAACCAATATTAAAAATTTCACAAAATAAAACACTGAATTTGACTTTGATAGTATTTTTCCGGGTATCGAACAATATTAACAAAATCTAACATATTGTCCATGCTCATAATTAGATATGAAAGAAAATTGAATACAACCAAATGCCTAACACTTGCCCTTGAATACTTCCAACTAGTCAACAGACTACAAGACCACTAGCTACGCGCCAGTGCCAGGAACCATCAGAATATAACTAATTTCTTGTACCATAACCTGTTGGTAGAATATAGAAACAAAAGTTTCAATACCTTCCGAGATTTATAAATAATGTAAATATGTGAAGAACATCTATTAACTTTTCATCGCGAAGTAGTACATTCAATATTGAAATTTTGAGCAAAGTTAAAAGTAGAAAGCAGGATCAATTTAAGTTCATTTTTCTCAGATACATTTATGCCGCAATACCAAATGCTAACAAGTACAACGAGAGAAATTCAAGCATGTCTCAAATGCGAGTCGAATTACGCAAGTTTTGGAATTCCAATATAATGGACAACTCAGTACAAAGTGCAGACCAACGCATTGGTTGTTAGTTAAAAGAATATGCATTGTCTTTTAATATTATCTTTTTACATCTCTTCATTCATAACAGTGATGAGATCTCGATAAAATTTGTTACAATGACTAGACCAAAAATAATAAGGCATGTGGTTGTTGATCCTTAATTGCTTTAAATCTAGCAATGAAACGAATTCACGCAACTGATTTCAGATTTATTGGGAAAAGGCTTAGTTTGTTATTGTATAAATCATGATTGGCAGTGTTAAAGCAAATGAAGTTACAACTGGGAAAAAAAAAAACAAAATACAAAAACAAAACAAAAAACCTTGAATTATTATTATTGAACTAGGAATAAGTTTAAAGAAGGTCAATGCATTCCTTTTAAAGATTCTCTTGATACATATAATAATTATTATGAAGTTTATACCATGTCAAGTAACCACCATATACAACGTTGCATGGTGGTCTTTAATTATGGCCATTAAAGCAAGAAAAAATCTTAATCAAGTCAAGCCACTAGGTAAGATAATTGCAAGTGCCAGGCTTTTGAAAAAAAAAAAATAGTTATATCATGTATCTTAGAGCATATTAAACCACTAACACTATAAACTTTTAGATAAAATGATCATTTAATACATCCCCATACCCCGGTCTTCGCCTTCCCTTGCCAGTTTCCAAAGAAAGTAGACTAATCAGAATTATCTCTAGGTATTTCAGCACTTTCATTTAGCACTATTGTCATCCAAATAGGTTTTTTACTAATCATTTGTTGTGGTTTGACCCAAATTCTAGTGGGTATTGGAGTCAAAATTATGAACCGGAGGAAAAAGTAGCCGCATTTTCGCTAGCCTGGAGCTAGCGGCAGCTCGAGCGAGCCCAGTGGAAAATAACCCGAGAGTTTTTCACCCGCCGTCGGTTGAGCGAGGGGCAGTCATTCGACTGTCGCTTGAGCTACAGGTCTATCCGGTCTAAGCCCGTTTCTTCTTTTGACACATTTTTGGACTCCTATTCTTCTATAACTTGTCTCTAGAATTACACATATCGAGGTGATGACTTGTAATGCAAAATAAAAAATAAAAAAATAAAGAAGAAGAAGAGATAAATGAGAAAACATTCATACAACATTCTTGAGAGCTTAGATTTCATTTGAGATTATTGAAATCTTAATATATAAACACAAATCTATTGATTGTAGTGGATTCTTCTCCTCTAAATTTCTTGTGTTCTTATTTTATTTATTTTTATTTCATTATCGTCATTATCTTGTTATTCGAAATTCATAACAAGTGGTATCAGAGCGCAAGTTGATTGTTCTGCATGGTAACAATGAAGTATAACATTTCATTGTTGGATAGAAACATGAGATTTACATTATGGCAAGTGAAGATGCTAGCGGTGTTGGCACAGATGAATTTGGAGGAAGCCTGCTTGGCTTTGATTGGATGACTGCTATCTGGACACAGGATGAAAAGCGGTGTATGGATCGGAAAGCCCAATCTCAAATTCATGTACATCTGTCAAATCAGATTCTTCAAGATGTTCTTCAAGAGAATAGTGTCACTGCATTGTGGTTGAAGTTAGAACAACCATGCATGACAAAGAGCTTGACCAGCAAGCTACACTTGAAATAGTACTTGGATGATTACTTAACCATGTACAAAGAAATTGTGGCTGATTTGGAGATATTGGAGATTAAGTATGATGAGGAGGACTTGACTTTGATGTTGTTATGTTTACTGCCACCATCATATGTGACTTTTAGAGATAATATTCTCTATAATCGGGATACTCTACTGTGGAAGAGGTTTATGATGCTTTACTATCTAAGGAGAAAATGAAGCATCTTGCTGGAGGATATGGAAATCATGTTGAAGGCTTGGTTGTGAGTGGAAGGAATTAAGATAGGAATCTTAGCAAAAATATGAGGATAGATCAAAGTCTAGACATGCTGAGAAAACATATCATTATTATAAGAAGAAGGGGCATATTAGAGTTGATTACTTCACCTTGAAAAATAGAAATAAAGTTGCTAATACTACAGAAAAAGGGAAGCAAGCTGTTAATACAATGTAGGATGATGTTGTGGAGGATGAGCAAAGTGGTGGAGAGCTTCTTGTGATTATTGATGGAGATACAAAATCTAGTGATGAATGGGCTCTTGACTCAGCTTATACTTCTCATATGTGTCCTAACATGGACTGGTTTTCTACATATGAAGGAGCTTCAAGATGTGCTATGATTAGGGAAAACAATGCACCTGGCAAAATTGTTGGAGTTGGTACAGTCAGAATCAGAATGTTCGATGGGGTTGTTAGAACACTTACAGATGTAAGACACGTTCCAGAACTGAAGCAAAATCTTATATCTTTGACTACACTTAACTCAAAGAACTCCAAATACATCGGTGAAGGTGAAGTTTTGAAAGTGAGCAAGGATGCTCTTGTTGTCATAAAGGGGCATAAAACTCTACACGACTATACATTTTGNCACTTACAGATGTAAGACATATTCCAGAACTGAAGCGAAATCTCATATCTTTGAGTACACTAGACTCAAAGGGCTACCGATATGTTGGTGAAGGTGGAGTTTTAAAGGTGAGCCAGGGAGCTCTTGTTGTCATGAAGGGGCATAAAAACTCTACACAGTTGTACATTTTGCATGGTTCCACTATGATTGGGGATGCAGCAGTTTCTACTTCTTCTTTGACAGATGATGAAATTGCAAAATTTTGGCATATGATGCTCGGGCATATGAGTGAGAATGGGATGGCAGAGTTGAGTAAAATGTGACTTTTTGTTGGGCAGAAGACTAGCAAAATAGAGTTTTGTGAACTCAATGTCTTTAGGAAATAGAAGAGAGTCAGATTTACTAAAGGAAGATAAACACGAATTGAACACTTAAAATCCATTTAGACATTTGGGGACCAGCCAGGATACCATCTAAAGGTGGCTATAATTACTTGTTGACAGTAACTGATGACTTCTTCAAGAAAGTTTGTGTATTCTTCTTGAAGCAGAAGAGTGATGTGTTTGGGACCTTCAAGTAGTGGAAAACATTGGTAGAGAATCAGACCACAAAGCAAGTGAAATGTCTATGCATTGATAATGGGTTGGAGTTTTGATCAGATGAATTCAATAGCTTCTGCAGGGCTCAAGGCATCTTGAGACACTTGACAGTGCCTGGAACTCCTCAACAAAACGGTGTGGCAGAACGGATGAATAGAACCATTGAGTTTTGATCAGATGAATTCAATAGCTTCTGCAGGGATGAAGGCATCTTGAGACACTCAACAAAATGGTGTGGCAGAACGGATGAACAGAACCTTAATGGAAAAGATTCGTTGTATGCTTTCAAATTCTAGGTTGTCTAAGTCTTTTTGGGTTGAAGCTACTACTACAGCATGTTTTCTGATTAATCGATCACCCTTTGTTGCCATTGATAAAAAGATACCAAAAGAGGTTGGTCTGGTAAACCTTCTTGCTATTGTGATTTGAAGATTTTTGGGTGTCCGACTTATGCTCATGTGGATTATGGAAAGTTGGAGCCTAGGTCTAGAAAATGCATCTTTCTTGGGTATAAATCAGGTGTAAAAGGGTATAAGTTGTGGTGTCCAGAGACTAGAAAGTTGGTTGTTAGTGGGGATATTGTATTTGATGAACTTGCAATGGTTCGTGGTTTATCTCTTGAGGATTCTGATAAAACTGAGGAGCAGAATTATTCAACTCAGGTGGAGTTGGAAATTGGTTCAAAAGAACAATCAGAGGTTGCAGGACATTCTACTACAGATCAGTTTAGTTCAGAGTTGACAGAAAGTAATATCTTACCTACTTTGCCTACACCACTAGTACCACAGTATTTTATAGCTAAGAACAGACCTTGCAGACAGATTAGACCTCCACAGAACTATGGGGAATCGAATTTGATAGCTTATGCATTAAATGTGGCTGAAGACATTGATTCCACTGATGAACCTACTATATATTCAAAGGCAGTCAGTTGCCCTAATTATAGCAGATGGATGGTTTCTATGCAGGAGGAGATAGAATCATTGAACAAAAATAACACTTGAGACTTGGTGAAATTATCTAAAGGCAAAAAGGTGGTTCGTTGTAAATAGGTGTTCAAAAGAAAGGAAGTCACATTAGGGATTGAAGATACTAAATACAAGGCTAGACTGGTGGCAAAAGGCTACAGTCAGATTTCAGGTGTTGATCTTACAGATGTGTTCTCACCAATTGTAAAACATAGTTCTATTCGGACTTTACTTGGAGTGATGGCTAAGAATGATTTGGAGCTTGAGCAAATGGATGTTAAAATAGCATTCTTACTGAAAACGCGTAGATCGACCCTAGCAACACCTAGAGGGGGTGAATAGCTGTATAATACGGAATTAAAATAACTAAAAAATTAAACAACAAGTCATTTTTTAATTCATTTCTAGATGATCATTCATACAAGTCAATTTAATCCTAAGTTTGAATACTGCAGTTTGTATGATCAATCAATATAACGAAAGCAGTAATCAACACCAGAATGATCACGGAGAAATCAACTGGGAAAAACTCTCCGCACTTTTCCAATCAATCCACTTAAAGTCTAACAGATCTAGACGACCCGTACTATCTGATCTTTCGACTGCACTCCTTATAGCTCTCCGTGGATCTCGTGCTTCCCTACACCAATCCTTAGCTATTATTGCCAAAGCTTTCCGTAGAATTTTCTACCCTGCAGTACTCCAAACCTTGTAGGTTCTCGTCTATCTCCCGTGGATCACGAAGAACGACCTGTTCTTCACAAACATGAACTCCATCAACTTCCTTTGATATTTAGCAACTTTGATAGATGTGTAGGAAGTAGTGGTATGGTATTTGGATTAATGGAATGATGTTTTTCTTACCAGAACTATCTCACGGGATGAAGGTTGAAAGATAAAATAGAATGAATCTCTCACAGATGATAGGTTAAGAAATGAATGGGCCGAGTAAAAACCTTTAAATCGCGAAATAAAATTTTCCCAGACAACTACGTCGCTCGAACAAGGGCTCAGCGATCGTCGAACGATAGCCTGTCGCTCGAGCGAAGGACTAGTGATAGTCCGTGACGATATTTTTGCTTTTGTAGCTCGGGCTAAACCTTAAAGACAGCCTAGCAAAAATCCACGCCGTTTTCCATCTATTCCCATTCTCAAAACCCTAAACCTCAACACCTAGCTTTTAACTGGTTGCACATTACTCCTTGATCTTTTACAATATATCAATTTTAGTCTTTTTGTTCATAGAATCCCCAATTACAAAACATCTAAAACCTAACAAACTCCCCATTTGACATTCTGTGACAAAATTACAATCTAAGTCAATGTAGTAATTAAATGAAAATTACACGCTCAAAATATGACTCAAACTTCAACTAAAAATTATTTTGAACGAAATCTTCATTTCATGGTTTAGTACTTGTTTCCTGAAATAGACAACTCAAATACCAGTGTAAAATGTGTGGAATACAAGATCAATAATAAATATAGTTCAAACAGTTTAAGTATAAGAATCATTTAAGTAATTGTAACTCATAAAGCATATTTTTCAGTTTTATATCACAAGTTAAACTAAGACATAGTATCAATGCAACCCAACATACCAAAACAAAACATTGACACTATAAAAATATCAAAAACTTAATTTAACGAAACTGAAGTTAAATATGCACATACTTCCCCTTACTTCAAACTTTCAATGATTTAAAGTAGTAGGTAAATGTATCTATGTCTCACCCCAACAACCCCTCAGACATAAAATGTAAAACACAATGATATGCAGTTTGAGAAACTCTGGTGATTTCTTTTCTACTCCCCATTTTTGTGACAAAATGACAAGGGATAACGAATAACATACAACATCTTAATAAAGTAAGTGTAAGCAGTCATAAGTATATGCAATGAACAATAAACTTTCCCACAAATCTAACTCAAATTACCCATGGAGTAAATGATATAGGTGACTCATATGTGTTAAGTGTCACTAATCCTCTGATAGTAGGACTCCAAATCCTAATTTTGTGAGAAAAAGGACTTGTAAAACATCACTTCTAATAAGTATATTTTTTTACTTATGAAAGTCAAACCAGTAGAGCAAATTAGAACCTACATATGAAAGCTCATTTTTATAGAGAATGTGTTTTCTCCTCCTGATTTTTAGCATAAAAAAACTTATCTTATATTACAAACGTAACTAGGAATGCTCATGTATATATTTTCAATCTTAAGTGCAAGCTTCTTTTCATTAAGCGACTATCATGACCTTTGTAACGAGCTTTAGGCCGGTTAACCCAAGTCAGTTGACCATAGGTACCAAGTTATGAGAGACTCCGTAGGCTTAATTACTCAAGTCAAGTAGGTTTCGAAAAATATCTTAAGATATATTGAGCTCCTTTTTTTTCTTTAATATAATCACTTATTATTGCAGGGATAATCTCAAGCTTAAGTCTAAATAAGATGGTCAATTCATGTTCAAAGTCACGCTACTAATATGTGACTATCATCCCAAATCTCACACACGCGGTAGAGTCCCACTATCAAGTTCATAGTGTGTGTAGTGCAAATGTTATATGAAGAGGCCTATATTAAATACTATAAAAGTATCATAAGCTAGCAATGAGAATTATATTACAGTTCACCAAATAAACTCATGCTTGATTACGACCTACAAAATCAAGAGTATTGTATATCATGTTGTAAAAACAATTTCCTTCTTGGCAAGTTTGGACAAACTATTATGGTTCATATGACCCAGCCATTGATGCCACAACTTAGTGTACAACTAGAACCTTGATGATGTTTGGTAGCTGGAATTAGGTAAAACACAATAACAATTATCGGAGGTTTTTACACCTTCAAGAACAACGTTACCAGTCAAGTCATAAATATTACACCTTTTTTTAGAGAAAGCTAACCTCAAAATCAGCATTACAAATTTGACCGAGTCTCAACAAATTGGACTTTAACCTTTTTACATAAAGCACATCTGAGATAGCAGGTAGTCCAATAATTTTAACAATATATTTTCCCTGGATCGGTGCAGTAGCTCCATCTCCAAATGTAACTACACCGTCATTCTACTCATTTAGAGATGCGAACAAGGCTTTGTCACCACACATGTGTCTTGAACATGTACTATCAAGATATCACATGGAGCTATTTTGAGCTTTAAGAGCAAGATGAGCAACACAACAATTTTTCTGATCTTCGACTGTTTACTCTCATTCTCCCTTTCCGTCGTCTCAATCTCACGGTCAGATTCGATTGCAGTAATCGTGGTGAAGGCCAAATAATTGTGTTCATCTTTACCGCCAGATGTCTTATTCTGAGAACTGGAATCTGACTCCTCATCACTAATGGTCACGTCAAAAGCCTTACGACGTTCTTTACCTAAACTCCTCTTCAAATTGGGACATTCAATCCTAATGTGACCAAACCCTTGCACTCATGGCATTAGACAAATTGAGATTTCTTAACGAGAGTTCATATGTTGGAAGTGATTCTACGAGTTCTTCAATCTCAACGGCATCTAAGTCTTTACTCTCTTCATCGCAGTGACCTTGAGTCTAAACCTCTCAGGCAGTGATCTAAGGAATTTTTTAACAATTTTAGACTGGAGGATCTTTTCACCTAAGTTAAAACTAGAATTAACTATGTCATTCAGCTTCGTATAAAATTCATCGAATGATTCATCGTCCTTCATTTTAATCTCTTCAAACTTAGTGGTCAACATCTGTAGTTTATAGTTTTAACCGTTTTAGTTCTCTTGTGTGTGGTTTCCTGTATATCCCAAACTTTTTTAGCAGTTTCACACATCAACGCTCGCCTAAGGAAAGCTCTCATTCGAACTTTTCAATAAGTATATTTGCTTTTGCCGAAGTACTGAGGCACGGACTAAGACTGACTCATCTAGAATAATATGATAAGGGCCATGAATCAATTTAAAGCTCTGATACCAATTGAAAA